>PVIH01005911.1:0-95341 GCA_004025045.1 Sigmodon hispidus
GTAGTCTATCATAATCCTCTTGCCCTGCAGTATCAAAAAGTCCAAGAGTATATGGCTCTCCACCAATCATAACTGTGACTGCATAGTTGTCAAAAACAGTTGGTACATATTCCGATGGAAATTTGTTTGTTGTATAGGATATCAGGAGACATGTTTTACCAACAGCACCATCGCCTACAACAACACACTTAATTGTCTGGATTTCAGAAATAGTTTTATATCCACTTTTAATATTTCAAATTAGATGTTGACCTCAGCTTCTCCGCCGGGGCGTTGGCATCACTGCCGAACATTTACCTCTTGAAGAGGCCAATCTGGATGCCAAGATTTTGGTGCAATTATAGTTATATCTGCTCCAATGTCTACCAAACCCTTAATTTCAATGCCATTTATTGATATTTGGTCAAAGATCATTTATAGCACTTTGCAAAAATGCTTGTTTTCTGGTCTCTCCTAAACTTTTTCTTTTATTTTTTTAAGCTGTTCTGTCTTTGTTCACATCCAGAGCAATGCAGTTTTTGACAACATGTATTAAGATTTTTAATTGCTCTGGGGATGAGTTTCTCCCAGGAATAATTGAACCAAATTATATATTGGGGCCTATGAGAGGCCCTTTAAGGAGTTTTCCACTGGCAAAGGGCTACTTTGACTGTCCCTTGTTGACCTCCATTGATTTCAGTGCAAGCCTTTGCTATACCTTCTACATATTCCAGAAGGCTGGGGCCTTCAGTTTGGATTATCTTCAGAAAAAGCATTGTTTCTAGGAACATCTTACCTATAATACCTTTTTAAATGACCTTGTTTACCACAATTAAAACATCTGATATTTTTATATTTCTTGAAATTTGTAGAAATCACTTCTATCCAATTATCATAAATATGAGATCCAGTATCAGCTGTCTTTTGGGTTCGTCCATCTAAAGATACTGATATTGCCTTTATGGATCTAATCATCCTTTTTCATCCTTTTGCATTGTGCGTTAGCATTTAAAAAAGCTAAAGGCTCAGTTAATTGTCTAACTTCTGAATATGGTATCATTCTATTTACAGCTGAAGTCAATCTTGGTTAAAAAAAAAATCAGTGAAGGCTTCTTTCAGGCCTCATATAATTTTAGTAAATAATTCAGTTATCTTTCCTGATTCTTCAATTCTGTCCCAAGCATTGAAAACTGCTATAAGGCATAGAGCCAAGGTGTGATCATCAAATGTAAACTGTCTTTGAAAATCAGCATACTGCCCTTACTATGAAGCTGGTCTTGGGAAATTTCAATACCTTTAGCCCTACTTCATTATTCTATAACCCTAGCTTCCCCCCTACCATATTTTCCATTGTAATTGAGGACCAACATACAATAACTCCAGTAAGTGGTAGTTAAAATTTTTTAGTTTTTGGAATAATTCTGTTCTGAGTTGTGCAAGAATTTAATATCTGCTTCACAAAGAGTGAATACATATCATATGAAATAACTATTTCCTTAAATTTCTTCAACAGAATACCAGTAAACTTCTGCATAGCCTTGGGGGATGCCTATTATCTGGTGGTCATTCTTGTATGGTAACTGGATAAATTAAGATTGGTTGTCTAATTACCTCAGGGCATTCCTCTTCAGTTTCATAATGCAATGGTGAAGTAGGTTCTGCTCTAAACTGCTCTGTCTGTATCTGAGTATTTTTCCTATTTTCATTATTATGTCTTTCCAAGGCTTATAGCTTAACCATAGTAAATACTTGTATCTTATTAATAGGAAATCCTTCTAAGATTTGTATCTTAATCAAATTTTTATTATTTTCATCAGTAAGTTTTTCTAAGCTGTTTCTTATCAATAGTGAGTCTTGTTTTTTATTAGTAAAATGTCCTATTTAGCAGTTATCAAACACTTTTTAAAAATAAAATATGAATTACAAAACTGACCATAATTACAATTGGCATTATGTCAATCCCAGCTAAGTGGTTTATCCCCTCATTTATTTTTCCCATCTGCAAGCCATCCATTTGTCTGCAGTAACAGCATCATCAGGAGAGGGCTCAAGGCCCTCCCAATTTTCAAGCACAAGTCCACTTTTTGAAGTCCTGTAAGTGGCTATGAGAGAGGCCCAGGCAGTAACTGCAGTGGTGCCTACTGGCATGACCTTAGTCTTTGTGGTCATGCCATGAGTTGGAATGCCAAATGTAGTTTTCCTGTTTGCTTAGTGGTGGCTACACACAAATATATTGATATTTTAATTAGCATCTGTGACCCAAGGACCCCATAGTCAACAGGTCTTCTGATCCCAAGGCCTGGTTTATGAAGGTTTCAATTAAGTCTCTATCATTCTATTTACCAACAATGACTTGGAAGTCAGATGTAGGAGTGGAAACCTGCTAGAACAGAGATGATCAGAAACAACCAGCTGACCACCCTTTTGAGCCAAAAGGGAGCTCAAACTCTAGTCCCCACATTTTCTTCCTGTGTGTCTTCCCTATCCAAATTGCTAGCTTCTTTATGGCTAATTACTTTCAACTAGTTGCTGGCTCCAACCATTGATTCAAGGTAACATTTATTAATAGTCTGGAGGGTCAGAGTGCAATCAAAATATCCTATAACAATGGCCCACTAAAGACTTCCCCAATACACACAGAGAAACACACACACACACACACACACACACACACACACGATGCCTTTCTTAGTCACTGTTTTGTTGCTATAAAGAGCATGACCAAAGTAACTCTTATAAAAGAAAGCATTCAATTTGTTTTCTCAAGTTAGGTTTTCTCTGTATAGCCCTGACTGGCCTTGAACACAGAGATTTGCCTGCTTCTGCCTCCCAAGTGCTGAGACTAAAAAGGCTGCACCATCATTGCTTGGTTGAAAGTTCTAGTCTTTTTTTTTTCCAAAACAGAATTTCTCTGTGTAACATCCCTAGCTGTTCTGGAACTCACTCTGAAGACCAGGCTGGCCTCAAATTCACAGAAATACACTTGCCTCTGCTTTCTGAGTGCTGCGATTAAAATAATGCACCACCATTGTTCAGTAAGAATTCTACTCCTGATCTACAGGCCAAGAGAGAGACACTGGGCTTGGCATGGGATTTTCAAATCTCAAAGCCTACCCCAGTGACACACTTCCTCCAACAAGCCATAGCTTCTAATCCATTAAAATAGTTCTACTCCCTGGTGACTAAGCATTTGAATATATAAGCCTATTGAGGGCAATCGTTATTCAAACCACCAAATTCCCCTTCTTGGTTCCCATAGGCTTGTAGCCATATCATAATCCAAAAATGCATTTAGTCCAACTTCAAAAGTCCCCATAACCTATCATAATCTGAACTCTGTTTAAAAGTCCAAAATTTGGGGGCTGGAGAGATGGCTCAGGGGTTAGAAGCACTGGCTGCTCTCCTAGAGGACCCGGGTTCAATTTCCAGCACCCACATGGCAGCTCACAACTATCTGTAACTCCTGTTCCAGCAATCTGACACCTTCATACCAATGCACATAAATAACGCTAAAATTTAAAAAAAAAAAAAGCCTTAAAAAAGTCCAAAATTCAAAATCTCTGAGATTCATTGAAATGTAACTGTAATCCCTATAAAATTCATATAATGGCACAGAATATACATTTGCATTCCAAAAGAGAGGAGAAGGAGCATAGTGAGAAAATATTGGACCAGAGCAAGACTGTAAACCAGCAATACAAACTCCAAATTCTGCATTTCCATGTCTGATATCAAAGTACTCTTCAGATCTACAACTGTTTTTAGCTTTGTTGACTATCAAATATTTCTCTTTCTTGGGCTGGTTCCACACCCAGTCCACAATTCAGTTTGGCCAGTATCTCCCATGACTCTGGCATCTGCAACGTCTTGTGGTCTCTAACACAATCCAGGCTTCACCTTCACAGATTCAAGAAATGGCCTCTATGAAGGCATCCCCCTGAAACATGTCTGGCCTCAGTGGCTTTCCTTAGCTATGGAGGGAGATTCCACAGTTCCTTCAAGTATCTGGTTTATAGTCTTGTCTTCAGCTGTGGCTGAAGTTGCCAAGTTCTGCTGATAGTTGGAGCTAGAACTTGGCCCCCTTGCTAATTATGTTTGCATCAGCTTTCTGATGTTGATGGTTTCTTTCACAGTTTAAGCTTTTCTTTAATTCCTTTTTGTAAACTGAAAGTTTGGCTATATGGGGTCTTGCCCTTAAGTCACCACTCCCCTTATTTCATTTAGCATCAGGCTTTTCTTTAAGCTTTTTAAACTCCTAGGGCACAGGAATAGGATCCATTACCTTTTCTAGTGTTCTTTTTCTCCTCACACTATATATTTTATATTTCTCTTTGTCCAACTTGCTCCTTTTATTATAGATCATATAAGAATGATTACTAGCCAGGTGGTGGTACATTGCCTTTAATCCCAGCACTTGGGAAGCAGAGGCATGTAGATCTCAGTCAGTTCAAGGACAGCTTTGTCTACAAATTGAGTTCTAGGATTTCTCTCAAAAAAACCAAAATTAAAAAAAAAAAGAATGATTACTAATAATAAATGATACAGTCTCAATACTAGGCTGTCTTGAAATATCTTCTGCCAATGCCAGTAATCCAAAACTCTTCAATTTAGCCTCAGGAAGATTTTATGAAAAGAGCAAAAATCAGCTACATTCTTTACTAAAATATCACAAGAATGATCTTCTTCCTCCTTCTCCTTCCTTCTCCTTCTCCTTCTTGCTAATATTCTTTCCCTCTGAAGCCTGGAGCTCAGCTGTTATAATTTGCATGGTTTTCATCTACTAGAATGGTTCATCAAACCCTCCTTAAAGTGTTCAACCACTTTTCTAGTCCAAAATCTTCCATATTCCCCCAAACAAACAGGATAGTCAAGCCTGTCACACAATACCCCAGTCTTTGGCACCAACTTCTGTCTTAGTCACTATTGCTATGAAGAGACACCATGACCAAGACAAATCTTATAAAAGAAAGCATTTAATTGGGGACTTGTTTACAGTTTCAGAGGTTAGACCATTATCATAGTGAGGAGTATAGTGCTGGAGAAGTAGCTGAGGATTCTATATCCTTCCTCTAACAAGGCCGCACCTCCTAATCCTTCTAATCTTTTCCAATGCTGCCACTCATTTCCTGGTAACTAAGCTTCAAATATGCAAGCCTATTGGGGTCATTCTTATTCAAACTACTACAGTGCAATAGATGTCAATGGGCTGCAAACCCTTCAACAGGTGACATGGTCTTCCCCTTTAGGAGTCCAAGAAAAGGATGAACAGTATCAATAATACTCTAGGGTCATTCAGGAAGGAAAGAAAATCAAAACCTAAGGAGAGCAATGACAATTACAGATTCTGAAATAATAGCTTACCCCAAGGAGTGTCGAAGTCCTTTCCATTTCTTTTTTGTCAACTAGAATCTTATGGTTTTCCATCACTATGAATCAAAATCAAAAGCAGAAAATATTTTTATTGCATTAATCAATCCTTTTCAGTAGATTGAAAATCCCACTCTCTGATGACCTAATGATAACAATGCTCATTTACTCAGGTCCCATGGTAAATCAATCTCTATTCTGTGAGGAAACAGAAGCATTAAAAGAACTGGACTGCTAGGGATATAGTCTAGTGACAGAGCACTTGCCCAGCACAAGCCAGGTCCTGAGTTTAGTCCTTAGGTGGAAGAATGTGAAACTGTACTAGTTCCAGCCTGGCCTATGCATATTATAGATAGAAAGTCACTCCTGGCCCCAAAGCCCGACCTGGTCAGAGACAGAAATGAGCAAAATCCCTGGAAGGTGTTTAAAGGGAGGCTTTAGGAGTATGAATGAGACTCAGAGCCAATTATTGGGGGGAGGTTGAAGTATCAGAGAGAGGAAGCACCACAGTCAATTCTCACCCAGCTGTCTTGCAACTTCCTTAGCCTCACTCCTGGTTGCTTCTGCGAGATGCTTCTGCCAGTAACTTCTCCCAGTCTCTTCTGTTTCTGCCTGGTTTCTACAGCCCTTATATACCCTATCCTATCCAGATTAGGATTAAAGGCATGTAGCCTTGAACTCACAGAAACAGAAGAAGTTCTATCTCTGGAGTTATGGGATCAACAGTGTTGGTTGTCACTCCCGGCTTTCCCTGTCCTGGGATCAAAGGTGTGTGTTTAAAAAAATTAATAATTTCCTGAGCTGACTGCCTAGGATTTGACTGTGTGCTCTCTCCCCAACATTCAGGTTTTATTAAATATGTAATATATATCCACAGGAGGGTCTCAAGTAATAAGAGAAAGAAGCACTGAACTGGAAGATTAGTCTGAAATTGAGATAACACAGGTGGGTAATTGTCAATTAATAGGAGATGTCTCCATGGCTACTTGCCTGGCCTTCAAGTCATTCTAGACCAGGAGGTGATGTAGCCCAAAACTTCTTGTTGCAGAAGATAAAAATAACGTGATAGGATGAAATACAGAACCTACTCCATTATAGGTTAGAAAAGAATCATTCCTAAACAATATAAAGATTCTCCAGTAAGAGACTTTACTCACCTGCCAAAATTGGTATCAAAGGAAGCTCCAAACTACAAAATAGTTGCCATAAGCCATAAGCCTGTTTCACAGAAGAAACAATATTAATATGGCTTTGAATTATTATCTTCATTTTGTTGAAAATCTACTTGACTTTGTTGTGTTAGGATTAAAGTGCCTCCTGTCTAAAGTGGTTCCTTCTACTATCTTCATTCTTTATTTATTTATATTTCATGTGCATTGGTGTTTTACCTGCATACAGGTCTGTGTGAGAGTGTTGAATTATATGAAATTAGAGTTACATTCAATTGTGAGCCACCATGTGGGTGCTGGGAATTGAACTGGTTTCTGGAAGAGCAGCCAGTGCTCTTAATTGCTGAGCCACCTCTCCAGTCCTTTCATTATTTTTAATAAAACTCTTATTTCTATTAGAGATAATATTTTAATACTATCTGAATATCTGGTAGAGATATTCTGAAATTTTACAAGACTTCTGCTTTCTTACTTTTAAGAATATTTGCATTATTTTAGCCTTCCATTTCAATTGCAGAATGGTTCACTGAACTCCAGTAATTTTACCTAGTCTTCATCAATCTTGCATCGGCTCTGCAGACTAGTCAAGAGTGTTGGAATATTTATATTAGGCCACTTGTTTTAATAGCATGAAATCCTTCCTCTTTTATTCATATCACCTTCCATGTTATTGATTTATTTATAGGCTCCTATTTATACACAGGATGTCATATAGCCTAGTCTGGACTCTATGTAGATGAGGCTGCCCTTGAACTTCTTCCTGTCTCTACTTCCTAAATGCTGGGATTACAGGCCATGTCCATCATTCCTGATTTTTCAAGATTTACTATTGGCATTTTCTTATATTTACTCTTTTCTGCTGTCATGTAAAAGATCTGGGCCTCACCTTCTAGGTGTCCTCTATTTCTCTGTTATCCCTGCACCCTAAAGTAGACTGATCCTTTTCTAAGACACATCATTACTCTTTTCCTGAGCATATGTTCTTGGGCAGAAGAAAAGAGAAGCAGCTTGCATTAGAGCCCAGAGCTCTAGCCTGTCCTTGGAAGCATCTCATCTTGGCAGTCTCCTTCACCTTTCTGTCAGTACATAGACTCTTTTCCTTCAGCTATTCCTACACTGGCTCCAGCTTCCCAATAAAAAGCTAACTGAAGCAAGTTGGGTCCATTTTGTTGCTAACCAAAGTAAACCCTTGGCATCAGAAACACTCTAGTTAATTGTGAAGCTTTGAAACAATTGTTTTCAATATACAGAACACATTTTAAAACTGCAGAAATTTTAGTCTTTCCTTTTCTGAGTGAGGCACAGATTAATTTGGCTTTAGGAAAACATCTTACTTCATATTCAAAATACAAGTGAGTATGGGTACAAATAAAAATAGAGGTCTTATATAGCTGGAAATTACAGTAGAAAAAAATGCCTTGCCTTCAACTTGGAACAGAGATCCATCGTGAGTTCATAGAGTATTCCCAGGTTCACACGCACATTCTGATTCTTTAAAATGAATATATTAAATTAAGATGAACTTGGCAGCAATTCTCATCATAGTCTAGGAACAATTATCACTTACAAAAATGTTCCTAGTGACATGATAAGATGCTCCTGACAAAGTCCCAGAAAAGTACCTCCATTGTGCAAATTAGTCTGTCCAGAGGGAGACACTTCCCCAGCCCAGCATTTTCTTTCTTCAATGGGCACATAGAAAAATAGAGGTCTTACTGCATGTTGCAATGATTAAATGATTGGTAGAGCCAGAACAAGGGTTCTCAGATCCCACAGCCCCTCCTCTCTGCTCTGTCACACAGCAACCACTTGATGGGTGCCAGATTCCACACTAACCTATCAATTAACACCGTAGGACAGGTAAACAGAAAAGCCCTGAGAAACCACAAACTGTGTTCAAAGGACAGAGAGGGAGATGGAATAAGAGGCAGCCCCGCAACAGTCTGTGTCCTTCCTAACAGGGATCTTTGTGACCTTTTACTAAACATCCTAGTCTGCTTAAGAACCCCAAACTATGGACTGCTCAGATTCATCTATGCTAAAACCTCACATTAGAAGAAACTCAAAGTATATGGCTGTTAGTTGGATATATGCTACCATGCTTCTTCAGTCATTTCTTGTTCTTAGCTCTCCCATGAACAACTCTGGTGATATGAGGGAGAGGACCACATCCATGCCACCACCTAGAACAACCCCCACAGCCTCCTGCTTTCTCAACTCAAAAATGATCACAAGCTTCTACTTTGAACCATTCTAAGACAGGCTTGTTCCTTGGAATGGCACAGCCCCCTGAGGGCCCCACATCCCAATGTCTCCTTTCTCCTTCCCAAAAATGCCCTGTTTCCCCCTTTATGGAGCTAATTTTCTAGGAGGCCTTGCTGTTCCCACAACATTCCTTCTACCTTTATCTCCCCTCTATTCTGAGCAGTTCAAATCACCTCTCTAGAGTGATACAAAAGCAGATCCTATAGACTAAAAGCCCAACTTCCATATCTAACTCACTGCACTGCAAGGCTCTTCACAACCACATCTTGCCAACAACCATGATTGGAATTGCACTTGAAGCTCCTCTTATTCTCATGAGGCAAGGACAGGGGCCTGAGGAACAGAGAACAGGAGATCCAGAGCTGGCTCAATAGCATCACTAAGCATCTGGGCCAGCTGCATTAGAGGAATACACCCTCTATAGCCAATTTTCATTTTGTGCAGCCATCTTACCCCTGAATCATATACGGGAATGGTAAGAAGAAACCAGACTTGGTCATAAATCCCAACTGAACCACGGCATCAACTACACCTTGGGCAAGATGAGTGAATAGTAGTATGTGCATACTGGGACTGATAATACTGAAGTGGACAATTTCTTGTAGTCATATTTCAGCTTCTGTTTGGGGAATCTCTGCCTGGTGGAGTAGGATTCTAATCACTAGTGAGGAAAGGGGGATACTTTAAGAGTGCTAAAAATGAATCTTGGCTCCTACATTGCCACTGTCCCCAAGCTGCTGGGGCTACAGTTTCAAAAAACTGTATCTTCTCTGATTCTGCAATCTATTTCAAGACCTTCTGGTATACCTCTTTTTAAATTCAAGGATCTGGTATTTCTGATGTTTACAATCTGTCCCTATAGGACACAGACACACTACACATGGTAGTTAAAAGGACAAAGGGCAGGGTATGCAGGCTCTCAAATCTCCTACTGTGCCTTTGGCCATCTGAATGCTTACCTGCAATGTCCCACCATGCGACTGAATAGAGGGTTCTGGTTGTGATCACACTGCTCCCCTACAACTCTCCTTCAGGAGAGTTCCCTCCTGAAGATCAGGGGCATCCCCAGCATAAGAGGGCTTGGAGAAACTCACCTCATCCTCTCTACCTAGATTGAGGTGACTATCACAGGAAGTCAGCCAACAAGAACATGTCACTAGTGCTAAAGACTTAAAAAAAAAAAAAAAAAAGACAGTTCTCTACTCACAGAGGAAGTGTTATTGACACTGGAGAATCCATAGAAGAATTATGCTATAAGTGAGACTTTCCAGGGTATCTTCTTACCTTATTCATTGATCTCTACCAGAAACACTTCAGTCAAAAGGACTTAGATGGGACAAATGAAATGAAAATGAGTGCTAACAATGTTCTTATTACTTTTAGCTTATCTACAAAGTAGAAAAAATCAGGGTTGTATTAAGGTAGATAGAACCTCATCTTAAACATCTTACCACAATATTTCTTGAGGTATTACGAAATGTACTGCTTGATTTGACTATGATAGACTTTTCTAGGTGTTTTGCCACTAAATCTTCAAAAGAAGGTGCAGTGTCACTAGGATCTATAAGCCATGCAGCAACTCTGGGATCCAATCCTACAAATCCTGCAACTGTAGAAAGAAAAGGTCACTTAGCATTCCCTCAAATCACAAACAATTGTTCCTTTTCTCTTCTTTAAACTAAGTAGAATGTTTTCCAAATATGAAACACAAATGACTGAGAGACACTTAAAGAAATGTTCAACATCCTTAGCCATTAGGGAAATGCAAATTAAAACTATTTTGAGATTTCATCTTATCCCAGTCAGAATGTCCAACATCAATAAAATAAATGAGGGCTTGAGAGGTGGCTCAGAGGTTAAGAACACTGACTGTTCTTTCAGAGGTCCTGAGTTCAATTCCCAGCACCCACATGGTATCTCATAACCATCTATAATGACATCTGGTACCCTCTTCTGTACACTGTATGTATACATAAAAAATAAATAAATCTTGAAAAAAAATAAATGAGAGCATATCTGGCAAGGATGCCTGCAAAGGAGAACACTTAATCATTGCTATGGAAGTACAAATTGGTACAGCCACTATGGAAATAAATGTGCAGTTTCTTCAGGAAGTTGGCAATAGACATACCTCAAGATCCAGCTATACCACTCTTGGGCATATATCCAAAGGACTCTACATTTTACTACAGAGATACTTGCTCAGTCATATTCATTGTTATCTATTCATTATTGCCAGAAATTGGAAATAGCCAAGATGCCTATCAACTAATAAATGGATAACAAAAATGTGATATATTTACATGATAAAATATTATTCAGTTGTTAAGAAAAAAATGAATCTTTTTGCAGATAAATGGAAGGAGCTAGAGAAAAAAATTCTGAGTGAGGTAACCCAGATCCCAAATAGATAACTATTATATGCTTTCCCTTATATGTAGATATTAAGCTTTTAAGCTTTTGATATTTGTGCTAAAATTTAAATAACAAGAGAGGTTAGGTATCTAGTAAGGGACTAGAGGGATGGAGAGGATCTTTCAAGTAAGAAAAAATAGAATATAATGTTATGGGGAGACAGAGAGGGAAACAGAACAGGAGAATTAAATGAGAAGGAAAGAGGAAGGAATATGAGAGGAACAACTAACACCACAGGCCTTTGAAAGCCACTGGGTAACCTACTACTATAGAAGTTCCCTAATATATACATACAAGAAAGGAATCTAAATGGAATCATCATACAATGGGGGACAATGTCACAACTAGGTTTTTCTCTCTCTCTTTTTTCCAAGACAGGGTTTCTCTGTGTAACAGCCTTGGCTGTCCTGGAATTTACTTTGTAGGCCAGGCTGACCTTGAACTCACAGAGATCTGTCCTGCCTCTGCCTCCCAAGTGCTGGGATTAAAAGCGTGCACCACCATTGCCCATCCCAACTAGATTTCGCATGCCACCAAGTAAAACTTCCAGTGCCAGGAATGATTACATATTTCTTTTTTTAAATTACTTATTTTTATTTTATGTGAATTGGTGTTTTGCCTGCATGTATAACTGTGTAAGAGTGTCAGATCTTGGAATTACAGACAGTTGTTAGCCACCATGTGGATGCTAGGAATCGAACTCAGGTCCTCTGGAAGAACAATTGGTGCTCTTTAACTGCTGAGCCATCTCTCCAGCCCACGTATTTCTTAATTGTTGGCCAAAGTGGTTCCATGGAACCCCCTAAACATCATAAGCTATTGCCAAGGCCACAGTGACATGGTAAGGCTCTATTGTTAGACAACATTTATTTATGTTACTGAACATGGAGAAGTTGAGCTGGGGCCAAACTAGAAGCTTAACCTGTACTGTATTCATGGTACTGGAAGGTACTTTGCACTCTACCAGAGGCTAAAGGAAATCATCAATATCACCCTGCTACAAACTCTGTTACCTACAACAGTGACCTGCCTTAAGGGTTTTGTTTTGCTTTTTTGTTTTTGCTTTTGTTTTTCTTTCTTTTCTTTTTTTTTAGATTTAGTTATTTATTATGTATACAGTATTCTGTCTGCATGTATTCCTGCAGGACAGAAGAGGATACTAGATGTCATCATAGATGGTTGTGAGTCACCATGTGGTTGCTGAGAATTGAACTCAGGACTTTTGGAAGAACAGCCAGTGCTCCTAAACTCCAGCCTTGCTTTTGTTTTTCAAGACTGTTTCTCTCTGTAGCCTTGGCTGTCCTGAAACTCACTCTGTAGACTAGGCTGGCCTCAAACTGACAGAGATCCTTCTGCTTCTGCTTTCCAAGGGCTAGAATTAAAGGCATGCACCACTACTGCCCAATAACCTGCCTATAAGCTATTCTGGTACAATAGTGGCACAAAAGTTATGGAGTAACCAATAACTTTTTTTGAATGTATTTAAGGCCCATTCCATGAGATGGAACCCATATTTCACACTGCTAAAGTGATAACAACCCGAAACTTGATAGGCCATGTGTCTATTGGGAAGCCTATCATACTTCTTAAAAAAAAAAATGGCAATAAAATGACTCTGAATAATATATTAGCATATCCATTAATCACTATCTCATAAAACACTAATCAGGGAAACATCTTCATGCAATAGATGGAAATTAACATTGATCCACAAGTGGATAATGTGCAGAGTAAGAGACTTTGTAACATTCAATCCTAAATAGGATAACTTCATCAAGCCTTTCCCTTCAAGGCTCAAGGATCTATGTGTAACAGAAAGCAGAAAGACTGTCAGAACCAGAGATGAAGAATGACTCTGAGGAAACTGTGTTACAGATACAACTGGATTTATGCACACATAAACTCACAGGGACTACAGCAGTATGCGTAGGGCCTGCACAGGTTCAATCCAGACAATATCCTACCACTGAGAGGGGAAAGTGGACCCAGGGCCTCATCCTAATCAAGAAGTTATCTTGATATCTGCTGGCAAAAGGTGAATCAGTTTTCTATAATAGAGTGTCACTAGGCATATCAGTGACATGCTATGACAAGCCTCAGGGGTAGGAGTAGTGGGCCAATAAAAAATAAACTCCATGGGTTTTTTGTGGGCTTTTTAATTTTGTTTTTCAATTCTTTATCTTATAGACTTTTTTGCTTATTTGTTTTGATTTTCATTTCTATGCTGTGTTTTTGTAGTTTTTTGAAAGAGAGAAAGAACATTAAAATGTAAGTAAGGAGGTAGAGAAAAGTCTAGTAGGGACTGGAGAGGAGAAACATAATCAAAATATATAAAAAAATCACATAAAAAGAAACAACCCCCTCAAAAGATTAATTTTCCAATGTCTAGTGCTTTTTGCTATCCTCTCAAATTACAGATCTAAGTACCCTATGACTATTATTTCTCAAGAATTCCTTTTTTTAAAAAATGCAGCTAGCATGTTTTGTGCCCTGTAATTATCATACAAAAATAGTCACACTTAACTGCATTTATAAAATATGTTAATATTACATATGTTCTAAATAATTACTTGGTTATTATTATAAAGCTTGATTTAAATGGTTTTTACAGACATTGTCAAATTTCTGAGCTAGTGGCCTGTCAGGTCTATCTTACCATGGCAAACAAGACATTGTGAACACAAGGGGAAAAAAAGAATTTAATTGTATTTCCAAGTATGATCTGTGTGTGCCTGTGTGTGTGTGCGTGTGTGTGTTCATGCATGTGTATGCAGGTGCATGCACATACAAGTCTGAAGCTGATGCCAGGAGTCCTCTGTTGCATGTATCCTAATTACTTTGATAATAAAAACCTGAAGCCAGATATTGGGGTAAAGCTGAAAGATCAGAGACAGAGGAACAAGCCACAGCCACTTCTCACCTCACTAACTCCTTCGGCTGAAGGGGGTCGATAGGACTTCACAAATCCTCAGACTGAATAGGAGAGGCAAAGGAAAGTGCAGGCCAGAATGGAAGGGTGCCACCACTGACTAGCTCTGTTTCTCTCCTGGACTAAATCAATCTTATGTAGGCCAGTGCGGCCTTGGACTCACAGGAATGCAGACAGACCTCTGCCTCTATCTCCTGAGTGCTAGGATTAGAGGTGTGTGCCACCACTGCCTGACCTCTATGGCTAGCTCCATCCTCTGATCTTCAAGCAAGTTTTATTAGATACACAATAAATCGTCACAGCCCTCCTCAGGCATTTTCCATCTTATTTATTGAGGCAAGTTCTTTTGGTTGAGCCTATAGTTTCTCAGTATGACTCTTTAGCTAGCCAGCTTATTCTAGAGATCCTGTCTCCACCCTCTGAGTATACTGGAACCATCACACCTACTCTACATTTACATGAGTACTAGGGATCAGAACCTCAGCCCTCACACTCACACAGTAAGCAATTTACCGGCCAAGCCATCTCTCCAGCCCTCTTTGTGGAAAGGTGGATTGATACACCCAGGTCCTACATAGGTGGTTGATATGAACATTGCATCAAAACAATGGAATCAAATAGCTGAGAAAGGATAGGGAGTCCAAGCTCATTTGGAACATGAATCTCTCAAAAAAGTCAGAAACCTGGTCCCATGTCCCTGTTTTTCTCTCCCCTTAGCTGTCTTCTCCTGACTTGGGCTTATCAATAGTCATTATAGATGACAAATCTTCTCTTCCACTTCCTCCCCTGTTTTCTGTCTCCCAGACCACTCTTAATGCTTCATCATGGTCTCAGATTAGTGCCTCCTGACAAGGAATAAGAGTAGGAGCTACCTGAACTCATATAGTATCCTGTAACTGTATCAGAGTAAGCAGGAGGTCTGGGTCAGGCAGAATGTTACTTCCTGACATGAGATAGTCGCATGAGACAACTAAAAACAAAAAGGCAATGACCTTTAAATAAAACTTTAAATAAAACTAAATAAAAGTAGGTGGATCACATCATACTTAATGTAAGATTGCCTGGCATCCTTAAGTTATTATACTAGTCAGAGAGATTTATATTTAACACAGCAGCCAATGTCAAGACTTCTTCATATTATGGCCAAGACAGCTGAGGTAGGCATATTTGGAATTTTCATTTTAGATGTATGCGCCCCTAGGACAGCAATGTTTGACATTGCATAACACTGTCTGGTAATATGGACTGATCTCTGATGTTCCAAAGGTAAAAGTTCTACAAAAAAAAAAAAAAAAAAAAAAAAAAAAAAAAAAAAAAAAAAAAAAAAAAAAAAAAAAAAAAAAAAAAAAAAAAAAAAAAAAAAAAAAAAAAAAAACTTTTGAAAGATCCCGGGAAGTTGGACAATACCAAATGTTCTAGATGATGATCCCTGTAAACTTTGTAACTGACAAACAGAAGTCTGCCAGGACAAATCCCTATTCTTAGTTTAGGTCTGCCCATAGTGTTCTCCATTGTGCCATACAGATTTTCCTTCTCTGCTCTCCACCATTTATTTCAACCTATTACCTATGTTTTGTTCTGACACACGTATCTTTGATGGTTTATAAAGTTGACCTTTCTTGACTTAAGGGGCTTTGAGCTGCTATATATTCACCCTGGGCATTTCCTACCCCACACTCAGCCATTTCCCAAGGAAACTGTTACTGTAGTAATGTACACATGTAAGTATATCTTATTTAAATAATAATACTTAAATAAGCAATAAAATCAACCCACATGGGGCTGGAGAGATGGCTCAGTGGTTAAGAGCGCCGTCTGCTCTTCCAGAGGACCACGGTTCGATCCCAGCACCCACATGGCAGCTACCAACTGTCTGTAGTTCCAGTTCCAGGCAAAACACCAAGGCAAATAAATAAATAAAGTTTAAAAAAAAAATCAACCCACATGTTCACCATGAACATACTTTAAAAGTATTTTGTATCAAGTTTTGCTTGATACAATTACTCAATAAATTGAGAGCAATTTATTATTTTGAAGATAAGTAAAGAGAAAGAGTCAAATTTCTATCCAGGAGTTTCCATCTCAAGTTCACTTAGGCAGAGAATGAAGGGATCCTCTCTATAGAACTAGTCTAGTCTATAAATGAAGAAAATGAACCAGGGTGACATCTCAGTGGTCAAAGTGCTTGCCTTACAAGCCTGAGAACCAGAGTTCAAATTCTCAGACCCATGTAAATTGTCAAATAGGTGTGGCAGCAGGCCTGCAATTCCAGCCTCAGAAGACAAGAGATGGGACCAGAACAAGTTGGGCAGTAAAACTATACACATCTGCCAACTCTGGGTTTGACTGAGATCATATCTTAACGATAAGGTAAAAGACCAAAAAAAGATAATTCCCAGCATCAACTTCAGGTTTTCACATGCATGTATCCCTATAACGTGTGCTTCCATACAAAGATACACACATGAAAATGGAAAAAGTATAATGAATTTTGGATCTTACCAGGTTGCAATTAAGGAACCTAGACATCGACAATCAACAGCTTCTACTATCACAAAAAAACAAAGAAGAGCATCACAGGACAAGTATGGGAGCTGAAATACTGTCAGGACAGCTAGTAAAGCAAAAAGATTACTGCTCATACTGGGGGAGGTGATGGCATGGCCTTGAATGTAGGATGCACATACAACTAAAGCATTTGAATTCAATCTTATGTTGTTTGAGATTTGTTACAAAATAATGAAGAGTTGGGGATCTGAAAAATAAAGAATTTGAATAATAAAGAAAATCAGTTGTATGTCAAATCTTGGTTAAGTTGTAATAAGTAATTTTGTGTGTTAGAAATTTATTATAATTTTTCAACATTTTATTAGGAATATTTCAAAACACAGATAACTTGGGAAAATCTTTACGGTTAAAACTCAGACTCAATAATGAATGCTTTTGCTATGGTTAGTTTTTTCCCTATTCTCTTTTGGTTTTTTGAGACTAGATTTCTCTTTGTAGCCCTGGCTGTCCTGGAACTTGCTCTGTAGACCATGCTGGCCTTGAATTTAGAGACCTGCTTAGCTCTGCTTACAGAGTGTAAAGATTAAAGGCATACACCAACATGCCCAGCTAATCCCTACTCTCTTAAAGGTAATAAATGCCCTGCCTTGTTTGATGCTATATATGCTGTGGTTTGATTTTTAGTGTCTGTAGCCATTGGTGGTAATAACAAAGCTCATTGTGACTGTGCTTCATGGGTCATTTTTCCTATTTATGTCACCAAAGGAGTATAAACTACCACAAAGCAGTATAAACCAAATGCATCAGGGAAAGTGCCTTTTCCTGCTCATAGCAGGTGAAGAAAGAGTGTCTGTGAGGCCAAGTTGCCTAAAGCAGGTGACATGGTGGCCTGACCACCTTTTTAAATCTAGAAACAATGAGAATAGTGGTTTACCATGCTTCCAACTATCATCTTCACCAAAGAACTGTAGTACTGTTCTCACAAAGTCCTTGGCATTAAAACAAACAACAGGGCATTTACATCTAAGTGTCCAAAACAGCATGTTCCTAGACAAGAAAAAAATTCACCAGTTTAGACAAGTAATTCAAATCTTGGGGAAATGTAGTAATATCAAATAACTATTTATCCTTATACAACACACACACACACACACACACACACACACACACACACACACACACACACACACCTCAGTTAACTAAAGAATCCTGTAAAGTGAGCATTAGTTCTTATGTACAGTTCATGCACTATGAATTGTGAAGCTTGGACTCAGGGCTTATTTCTGAGCAAAGCTTCTACTCCTGAAGCTCTTATGCAGAGTACACACACTGGACCTGGCTCAAGCCCCTGAAAGCATTCTACCTCTCAGTATGCCAGATCTTTCCTTCTGCCATTTCACTGTGCCACTTCTATACATATAGCATATGCTCCTTCTTGTATACTCTTCTCCACCCAGAACTTGTACAACCTGCTCAAAGGCTGTTCTGGGCAAGCAACCTAGCCACAGAAGGACCCACTTATACTGAACTGCAGCATTCTTCCATGACCTTTTGAGCCTCTGCATATGAGGTAACAGTTAACACATATCAGATATGTGCAGATACCAGGCTAACATTTTACAAGGTTACTGCACTAAAAATCACAGTGCTAGGCAGACACTCCATCCACTATGCAGATGAATGGACTTGGGCACAAAGATGTAACATCTAATAGGTGTTAAGGTTGGGTTCTGATACCATATCTTGCTACTACAAGAAGATAAGCCATAAACTACCAAACTAAGTTCCTATTCATGGTAGAAGTGCAATAATACATTTAAAGAGCTCTTTGATAGGACAAGGAAGAAACTAGGAGCCCAGTGAGCATGTACACAGGGTAATGTGTAGTTGAGTTTTGCTTATCTGGCTCCATTGACAGCACTGTATAGTGTTTTGAAAGTTATTTGGTCTGACTTTGTTAGAACAGGAGGCAAAGATGGTGGGGAGGTCAAAGTGCCAACAGCACTGAGTCTTGGCTTAGACTGGTAAGGGAAGAGAAGGAAGACATGAAGAATAATATAAAAATGTGGTGTGGGAACCTCCCTGGCACATGCTGAAACACAGATCCAGGGTGAAGAGATCTAATAGTTACACTGCCTTTTCAAGCCTATCTTGATAAGACAAGCAGAAGAAGGGTTTCTTGTGGGCTGGGAGATGGTTCAGTGGAAAAAGCATTTGCCACACAAGCATGAAGACTGAAGTTCAGATTCTGTTTTAGTTTGCTTTCTGTTGCTATGATAAAAATGCCATAACCAAAAGCAACCTAGGAAGAAAAGAGTTTATTTATTCTTACAGGTTATGGCTCATCATCAAGAAAAGTCAAGGCAGCAACTGAAGCATAGATCACAGAGGAATGACTGCTTGCTGACTTGTACCCAGGCTCATGTTCAAATACCTTTCTTACACAGCCCAGACCCACCACTCAGAGATGGCACCATCCATAGTGAGATGATTCCCTCCTGTATCAATTAGTAATTAAGAAAAATTCTTCCCAGGCATGGTTTGAGTCCAGTCTGACCAATGCAATTCTTCAGCTGAATCCTTACTCCCAGATAACTAGGTGTGACAGCTTAAGCTAATGATTACAGATCACCAGAATCCATATAAATGCTTTGTGGCCTGCCTCTAATCCCAGCACTTGGGAGACAGCAATCCCCATGGCAAGCTGGCTAGTTAGAATAGATGACCTCCATATTTAGCAAGAGGCCCTGCCTCAATGAAATAAAATGGACACACACATGTGCATGTTTATACACATGCAAACACTTATATATACTATATAGATGCAAATTCTCTTAAAATATACTTATGTGTATATTCATAAAGAATAATTTAAGTTCATTTGAATCCTAAATACACTACTATAGAATTGAAATTATTATTCCAGTTTTAAAGTACATAGGACACTATCTTTTCTAGAACTTAACATGCTTCAAAATGATGATAGATAAATATTAGTCATTTGTTCTGTGGCAGTGCTCTTGGGTGTGGGGTCATGAAAGTGAAGAGAAAAAATCCTGCCCAAACCCTCATCAAACTTAGTAATGGACATACAATAAACAAAATAAGGTTTATGAATGGTGGTGAAATGTGAAGATGGAGATTGTATAGGGTGCTGAGCTAGAGTATCATTTTATCCAGATGTTCAGAAAAGTCCTAAATGATTAAAAAAAAACCCACATGAATAAGATGTGATAAGGTAACAAAGACTAGGTGATGAAGACAAGCTCTTCACAGAAAGCTTTAATGAATGTAAAGAAAATTAAAAAGCTTTAAAAGTCACTATCGTATTAGGCACAATTAAATAAAGTTCATTTGGCTCACAACTGCAGCAGCAAAGTCCAAACAGCAAGGCAATGATTTGGGCATCACAGCATGATGGAGAGACAGAAAGGGAACCAGTCAAGGGTAGAAGGGGCCAAGCACATGGTGGCCTCACCTCATAATAGCCCATTTAATGTGAAAATTCACTCATGAAAGACCAGCACCAATCCATTCAAGAGGGAGGAGCTCTCATGACCTACCTACCACCTGCTGAGTCCCTTCTCTTAAGTGTCTGCCACCTCAAAACAGCCACCTTCCAAGCCTACATCAGCAAAACTGTTCATGGTGCAAAACACGCCCAAGCCACACCTAAAGATAAGCATTATCCTTAGTGATATTGAAGACAACTTAGTGTTTCCAGGCAGCAATAATTTATCTCCTGTGTTGTAGAGAAGGAAACTAGAACACTAGTGAAAAACACCTGGAACTCGAGTAGTGGCAGTGAATTTTTAGGATGGAAGATGAGGCTTCCTCCCAACATCTCATCCCAAAGTTGTCACAATACTGAAACAGGCTCCTTCCATTCTGGAAATTCTAGGGGAGGAAAACTTTACATTTAATATAAATAAAGATTTCTTACCTGACAAATATACTGTGTGCCTCCTTCTTTGGGCCCCAGAAAGGGGGTTGCTCAGTATGTATGTAGATACAGTGATCTGTGCATGTAGAGTCCTTTCCCAGAGCACTACCTTGGATGGAGGAAATCAGAGGACTGCTGTCTACATGGCTTTTTAGTAACACTACAATTCCTTTAACAGGACAAGTTAAAGTCTGTGGAGACATAGTAATACAAAGTCACAAAATTAAACAGACACATTACTTTATGAGAGCAAGCTATAATGCAAAAGAGTAACATCTATAATGAAACTTTAAAAAACACCATTTAAAAGATCATACATATACATGTGTAAGTTCAAGTACAGACATACTATAGCACACACTTATATATAACTTATTAGTAATAAGTTATAATAATAATTATATAGTTTAGAAGACAAACTTGGGTGTTGGTTTCCATTTTTCACCTTGTAGGAGACTGGGTCACTCACTGCTTGCCACTGTGTATGCTAGGCATCCCTCCCTGAGCTCCAGGTGATTCTCTTGTGTTTGCCTCCACCTTACCATAGGAGCCCTGGGATTCCTAGCACATGCTATGGCACCCAGCTTTATATAGGTTTTGGGGATTCACAAGCAGGTCTTCATACTTGAACAGCAAGCACTTTGTCTACGGAGCCATCTCCCCATCCCCCAGCTGATTTCTCTTTTTAGACAGGGTCATCTATGTAGCTCAGGCTAGCCTAGATCTTCTGCTCCTCCTTCTTTAGCCTCATGAGAGTTGGGATTATCAGCATGCACTATCACACCTAGGTCTCAACTAATATTCTCTACTCAGTAAGATACCTTTCAAAAACAGAAATTAAAGTGTTTGGGGGCTCTGATCCTTGGTCTACATACTAAATGATTTTTCCTTTCAGAGAAGGGAGTGTTACAATGGTCTTGATCAAGGCTCTAAGGAGGTCCAGAAGGGAAAGCTATTTCTCAGGCCTGAGTGAACACCTAACACTCCAAGATAGCCAAAATAAAAGAGTCAATGCAATTGGGCCAATTAATCAATCACCTGGCAAGAGACTATCTCTCCAGAAGTCAAGTTCACCATAAGCTATGCTAAATACATAGAAGAAATAATTATCCTTTTAATGAAATATGTACTTTTCTTTCCCAGAACTCCCTCCTCCTAGTACAGTTGCTAACAAAGCCACAGCCATGCAGCTTTATAAGTCTGACTGCTTTTCTTTTCTTTTTAAATGTTTTTACTAATTCTTTGAGAATTTCATACATGCATACCTTATTTTTGATCATACTCACCCCACTCATTCCCTTAACTCCTCCCAGTCCACTTCTATTTCCCACTCTATCCTGTCCTATTTTTTTATTTTTGTAACACACTGAGTCAGTTTGTGTTACCCATTTATTCATGGATGTGGACTATTCACTAGAACATAGTCAACCTACCGGGGGGCCACATCTTTAAAGACAATTGATTTTCCTTCCCTCTGTAAGGTTTCCTGGCATGTAGCAGTTACAATTCTTGGCATGTAGTGGCCATGTGGTAAACCCAGCATGGCACGAGCAGAACATGCCTCATACAGAGGGCATGGCCATAGGTGTGGCTATGTAAATCTGTGCTCACCCGGTTTCTTAAAAGGAGACACCATGTAAAAGGTTTCTCTTCTCTTTTGCTTCTCTGCTCTTGTACCTGGCAACTTTCCTGAATAAACTCTAGTGTGGCGCTGTACCACCATCCTCAGTAGCCATCAGTCATCAATAGCTTCTCAGATAGGTGTGGGAGCTTGGGAACTCCTCCCCATCCATGCTGGAATGTTGGCTGCTACATCATGTGAGGGTCTTGTGCTAGCAACCACAACTGTTAAGTTCAGCAGTGCTATCTATAATCAAATCATGTCCAGTTTACTCTGGTCTATTCCATAATGGTCCCTGAGTCCTAGGAGGATTTAATGTGATATAGATGTACCATTTGTGTTGAGAATTCCATAGACACTTATTCTTTGTCCTCTAATCAGTTGTATGTTTTACATTAACCAACATCCACTGCTCAAAAAACTTCTCTGATGAGGTCTGAGAGTTGCACTAGCCTATTATATAGGTATAGACATACAAATTTAGAGAGCTGTTCCTCTTTTCTGAACTACTCAGAAAAGCTTAACTTTTCCATTCTTTTTCTTTATCTTTTTCTTTCTTTCCTTCCTTCCTTCTTTAATTTTGTTTTTGAGACAGGGTTTCTCTGTGTAACAGCGATAGTGTTAGTATTTTGCACGTGGGAAGACGAAACACACTGCTGCCAGGATGCTATTTAAAGTTTATTGGGAATTCTGGATATCTGGGGAAGGGGGAAGAAGAAGGGGAGAAGGGGAAAAGAGGAAAAAGGGGGAAGGGAGAAAGAGGGGGGGAGGGAGAGGGAGGGAAGGCAGAGAAAAAGAAGAATGTCTGCCACATATTGTCTCTCTTTAAAGGAGCATGTAGACACGCCCAGGGGCCTCTGTGGGCCACAACAGTAGCCACACCCAGGGGGCAAACTAGAGCTACACACTAACAGTTAGCTGTCTTGGAACTTGATTTTTAGACCAGGCTGGCCTAGAAAACACAGAGATCCACTTGCCTCTGCTTCCTGAATGCTAGAGTTAAAGGCATGTGCCACCACTACCCAGAACTTTTCCCTTTCTTTTTGTCTCTGTTCTAAGCATGCTTTCCCCATCATTTTGGGATTCCTTACTATTTCTCTGAAGTACTTCTCCAACATGTGGCAGCTTACCAACTATGCAACTGAGCTCCATGCTGGCCTAACTTTCTTCTCTCTTTCTCTTCTCTATATCCACCATCTATGCAGTGGCCAAGATTTCAGTTTTCTTGCCTTTGAGTCTTTCTTTTAAACTAAATTGTCTTTGATATTTTAGAAAAAAAAAAAGGCTTCCCCATCAAAACAAAACATAAAGAAAAATTTAAAACAATTTGTATCAAACACTCAGCTGGATGGTTGCAGAAATTGATGACATAATGAAATAATGATAAAATTTATATGGAAATGCAGGGGCTGGAGAGATGGCTCAGGGGTTAGGAGCACTGGCTGCTCTTCCAGAGGACCTGGGTTCAATTCCCAGCACCCACATGGCAGCTCACAACTGTCTGTAACTCCCATTTCAGAGATCTGACACCTTCATACCAATGCACATAAATAAAGCTAAAATTTAAAAAAATTATATGGAAATGCAAAAGAACCCTCATAGCCAAATAAATTTGAAAAGATTCACTCAGCAGGAAGATGGAAGAGTCACACTTTCTAATTTTGATATTTATCATAAATCTCAGTAATCAAGACAGTATGGTTTCTAGAATAAGACAGACACAAAGATTAAAGGAAAGAATAAAACATATGGAAATCAATCCTTAGAGACTGGGATGAAGTAGCATATAATTATAACCCTAGCATCCAGAAAGCTGAGGCAGGAGGATAGTCATGGGTATGAGTTCAAGGCAAGCCTAGAGGATATAGTAAAACTTTGTCTCAAACAAAACAAAACAAAGCAGGGGGTGAAAACAGAAACCAATCCTTAGATCTACGGTGAACTGATTTTCAAAAAGTGTTTATGATGGTTAATTTGATTGCCAACTTGAATGGATTTAGAGGTACCATGGGAACATAGCTCTTCAGTGTGTCTATAAGGATGCTTTTAGAAAGGCAAACCTACCCTGAGCAGGGAAGACCTACCCTGAATGTGGGTGACATCATCCCATGCCTAGGGTTCTGGGATGAAGATAGTAAAAAGAAAAGTCAGACAAGATAAGTGTTCTTACCCACTGAGCCATCTCTCCAAGTCTCAAACATTCTGAATGTAATAACAAAACCACAAGTTTTTAAGGTTCTTTAGATTTAAGATTGTTTTTTCTTTTGAAAATAAACTCTCAAGAAATTCAAATGAAAATCCACAAATTGGGAAAACTGCAAATCACATAGCTCCTAAGAGACTTGAATTATATAAAAAATATTATAAGGAATTTTTACATATTCAAAATAGAAAAAAGTCATAAACTAGTTTAAAAATAGGCAAAAACTTGAATTCTACCGAAAAGATACATGAAGAACAATAAGTGCATAAAAAATGCTCAGTGTCATCACTGTTTAGCAAATGTACTTCAGAAGTACAGCAAAATACCATTTTGCACCCACAAACATGGATAAAATAGAAAGATATTTTCCAGCAGGTGGAGAATTTGATACCCTCACATATTACTGGTAGAAGGTAGAATGGAGTAGTTTGTAAATTGCCTAGAATTGACAGGAACCCTACACTGTTAGAATCACTTACCAAAGCCAGGACACAAAGGCTTAAAAATCTTATCTTTACCTCTCCTATCAAAATCAGAAAGAGAATTTGTTTTGAAATGAGCTCTATATGTTTCCCAGGCTGCTTCCAAATTCCAGAGTTTGAGTTACCTGCCTGTCCCAGTCTCTCAAGTGCTAGTGTCACAGACATGTGACACTGCCATTTACTAACCTGGGTGCCTCTGAGTTGTGTAGACCCATCCTTATACATCAGTGTCACAACCAGGGCTTCTGCCTGTTTGAGCACATCCATCAGCTGGACTTTTGCCAAATCATCCAAATATCGAACATCACAAAGCTGTTTTCCAAACACTCTTGTGTCCTCGGAGTTTGGCCAGGTTCCAGCCCCATCAGTATCTTCTTCCAGTGCTGTGTGCTTACTTGCTTTTTCTGGGGAATTACCACATGCAATAAATTTTCTTTTAAGAGTCCAGCTTTCCTCATCTTCATTAGCTGTACTTTCCTTTAGGAAAGGCTTTTTCACATGCTCCATTTTCTCTAAGACTGGAGCTTCCTGATCACTCTGTGGGATTAAATAATTGGAAAGAGCCAATGAGCTGATGCTGTTCCGTGCTTGACCAACAGAGAGCTGACTTGTGAGCTCAGTAATGGAGGGCTGAGGAGAGAATTTGATGGATTCTCTTGGTGTTTGAGTTATTAATGACCTGGGGTTCTGCAGAAAAAAAGAAAAAATATTTCTTCACAACATGTATTCACATGACATGTTTATAAACCAAGTGAATTTCTGATACATTTTATCAAAGATAATGTGGAGACACAAGTTTTACATTATCTTTCTCTTTTTCTGTGGTGTTTGCTGACAAATGTTCTCCCAGTCACTAAGCCACCCCTCCAGACCAAGAACCACATCTTCCAGCAAAGCTAGACAGTCTACCTAGACTGCACAGCTGGATCTAGGGGGTAGAACACATAAGAGCTAAGAACGTTTCCTGTGGCCCCTGTGCTGGAAATCATTTGTCTCAGAAAATATCAAACAAGAGTGAGCCCCTAATTAACAATTCCAAAAAGAGGCCTTTTGTAGAATATTATTTTAAGGTGTGTTAATTTTGTTTATGCTGGAGAACATTTGTTTAATGATGTAAAGATGTGTTGCTTTTGTTTATGCTGCATTTGTTTAATTCCGTGAAGCTGTGTTACTTGTCTGTCTAAAACATCTGATGGTCTAATTAAGAGCTAAATGGCCAATAGCGAAGCAGGAAAGAGAAATAGGCTGGGCTGGCAGGCAGAAAGTATAAAAAAGAAAAAATTTGGAAAAAAAAAGATTCCAGGGGCCAGCCACCCAGCTACACAGCCAGCCACAGAATAAGAGTAAAAGTAAGATTGTACAAGAAAAGGTAAAAGCCCAGAAGCAAAATACAGATGGGTTAACTGAAGTTGAGAAAAGAAGGCTAGCAACAAGACAAGCTAAGGCTGGGCATCCATAAATAATAATAAGCCTCCATGTGTGACTTATTTGGGAGCTGGGCAACAGACCTCTCAAAAGAGCAAAAACCAACCAACAAAGGCTAGTCAGAGAGAAAATGAGATCAGAAAAACTACTTGACAATGTTAATTGACCTATTAACAAAAATACAGTTAGCAATCCTGGTCCCCGTTTCTGCAATGTGCAATCTACACTGACAGATCTTTTCACTAAAAGGAGGAAAGCATCTCTATTTCATTATAAGAGTTGTTTACAATGGTACTTTCCATTTTAATGTTCATTTACAAATTTATAATTTATCTCTTGCTTTAGACAACTGTACATTAATATTATTTCAAAAGAAAATTTCTTAATACTTGGTCATATATCACAGAAAATTTAGCATTTATAGTCATATTTTTACTGCAGAGAAATAGTTTATGGTTCCAAGAACAGACTTTTAGTCATAAAATTATATTAATTAAAAATTCTGTGGAGGAGTATTCAAGAAAAGGAATTCAATAAGATTTCTGACTATTGAAGATCTTGCTCGTGTGTTTTTTAAAGGGTGACAGTGGATATCAAATTCAGAGTGTACTTTGAATCACATTGGATGTATTTTAAAATTCATGACAGTTCTCAAAATGTCAATATTAACAATATACTAGAATCATGTTCTTTGCAACTTTAGAAATTTATGATGAATGTTTTAAACTTCAACCTTAAAGTATTTCAGGAAGTTCAAGACTTTTTAAATCCTAGGGCCAAATAATCAGCCAGCAGTATCAGAGAGAAGTCCTGAAATTATCTCCACTTTCCTATAGGGAGTTTAATTTTAAATTAGGTTTGGGGCTGGCAAGATGATTAACTGGCCACCAAGCCTAGAGAGCTGAGTTAGATCCCTAGGACCCACATGGTGGAAAATGATCCAACTTTTGCAAGATGTCCTCTAACTTCCACATGTACTCCATGGCATGTGCATCTCCCCCAACAAAAAATAAATAAAATGCAATAAAACTTTAGAATAGCTTTAGCTAGATATAGTACTGTATGTCCTTAATCCCAGCACCTTGGAGACAGAAATAGGCAGATCTCCATGAGCTTGAGCCAGTCCAGTCTATGTAGTAAGTTTTAGGCCAGCCAGGGTTACCTAGTAAGACTTTCTCAAAAAATAAATACATAAATAGAATAACATTTAAAAATATAGGATTCCAGCAATGATGGTACATGGCTTTAATAAATAAATAAATAGAATAAATAGAATAACATTTAAAAAATATAGGATTCCAGCAATGGTGGTACATGGCTTTAATCTCAGCACTTAGGAGGCAGAGGTAGGTGGATCCCTGTGAGTTCAAGACCAGCCTGGTCTGCATAGCAAGTTCTAGGACACCCAGAGCTGAACAGAGAAATCCTGTCTTAAAAAAAAAAAAATAGCAAAAACCAAATCAAACACACAAACAAAAAATTAGGTTAGAACTTGAACAAGTAGTTTGCTCTAGAATTCATTCTCTCCACCATGAGGCAACCTCTACCACTGTTCCCTAAGCAAGGCCTATAGTGACATGGTCTCTTCTTTTTCCTTTATAGTCAAAACTGATTAGCTCACAAAAGTTTCAAGATCTTTTCTCTTAAAAATTCTCACTATCTGTTCTGTACTCTCTAAATCTAAAGTGTTCAGTTTGGCCAACTCCTAATGACACATTACATTTCAACTCAGATACAGTTTTCACACATCAGACCTACCTCAGTGTCCTGCCCCCAGTACCCAGGAATGAAAACTGCAACAGCACAAAGCTTGATTAAATATCCCTCCACTTGGTGTCAGAGAACATGAAACTAACTGCTATCACAGCCAGCACTTAATGCACACACAGAGTAGATGTGTGGGATGTTTCATCCTCCTCACCAGCTGTCCAAATTAAACCACGTGCTATGCAGAATAAGAACTTTTAAAACACATTCTATCTGTACCTTTGGGTAGTTACCAGGATGCCTATTAAATATTTGTTGACAAATGAAGGTCATGTGTTTAGAATTACTCATATTTGCAAAGGCTTACCTTTGTTTCAAGTGATTGAGTCCTCTCATGTTCTGCTAATACTGAACAATGAACACTGGATTTTTTGGCCACTTTTAAAGCTTAAAAAACAAACAAAAAATATACATTGAGAAATAAATAACTAGGCATGCAGGTACATGACTGCAATCTCATCACATGAGGAGAAAAGGCAGGTAGATCTCTGTTGTTTCAATGCCCGACTAGTCTATGTAGCCAGAGCTAGAACACCCAGGGTGCATAGAGACCCTGTCTCAAACAAAACAAAAGGTTATAGAATTAGCTAACCATTGAAAATGATTCATTATGCTATTTAGCCACTATCAATACAATCAAAACACGTAAGACTATTGTAGTAATTGGTTACATAAAGTGTCTTCAAATTAACAGAAGACAGATGTATATAATTAGAAAATGCTTATTTGTGATTATTTGGAATTTGTACTTGATTTTTCTAATTTTAATTTTTTTGTTTTTGTTTTTCAAGACAGGGTTTTTCTGTGTAGCCATGACTGTCCTGGAACTAGCTCTGTAGACCTGAAACTCACAGAGATCTGCCTGCTTCTGTTTCTCAAGTATTGGGATTAAAGGAGTACATACTTAAATACTGCAACAGAATAATCAGGAGCTCAGGAAAACATCACTGATACAAATACCTAATTTAGATTTTCATTTTAATAACCTTGGGCTGGAATACTGTATAACTGGCTGTTTGTAAAATGCTTGCTGATCAAGAATGTGGACCTCAGTTTGATCTCCAGAACTCATGTACAAAAGCCATGTTTGGTGCAAGCTTTTAATTATAGTGCTGGTTGATGTGGAGATAGGATCCCTGGGTCCAAAGCATATAGACATCTTTAGTCATCTAGCCTAGTCTAAGGTCAGTCCCAGGTCCCAGTGAAAGATCCTATCTCAAAAAACAAGACAAATAACTAGCTCCTGAGAATGTATGTCCTCCACATGCACACACTTGTGCGCTCACACAAAAACTATCAGCAAACTAATTTAAGCTGTACAGTAAGGGACAAAACTAAAGTCTCAATCCCAAACTGTGTGACTTATACATCTGTGCTGACATTTTGACAGGTGTTTCTGTATACATAAGCCCATCCTTTTCATGTGTACTTCCAAGGCTCCCAGAACACTCATGGAAAATGCAGCTGACAGAGGCACTCAGAATGGGAATGGTGAACTCATGCTTGGACCCTGTATTAATTTGGTTCAGATAAGTTACTGCATAGGTAGACATGATAACATGTATCTGTGGTCTAGTTGCTTGGGAGGCTTAGGTAGAAAGATCACTTGAGGAAAACCAACCTTAGCCACACAGTGAAATACCTTCCCTAAGAAAAAAACAAACAAACAAACAAACAAACAAACAATTACTCTACCATTCAGAGCATGCCACCAAGTGACTTATCATAAAACATTATGCCACTGGGGACTCTAAACTCGATCTCTGTTGTTAGGAAGTTAAACATCTGGCAAACAGCTAAACCAGTGCTGGTTAATGGGCCAATGTCTAATGGGCCAACCCCAAGTTCTATGGTTACTAAATTCAAAGCAACCATGTGTTAGCACTGGACAACATGAGACAGAGACTGATATGTGTCGATTGCCCAAGTCATTCTAATAACATGGTTTTTGGTTGCTGCTTGTGGTGGATGATCGTAGGTGGGAGATATTCTAAGACTGTACCGTGGACCTAGTCAAAAAACTCCTGGTGCCAGGCTTCCTGATTTTCTTATTCCAGATTGGTCAACCTTTGTCTATAGGTCCAAAGTTTTCTAATCTTGGTTTCTGTTAGGTGTTGCATTGCTGTGGCCACATCCCCACCTGCAGGGGCTCAGAAGAGCCTCTGACATTTATCTTTAAGGCGTGTCTACCTTTAAAAGCACCAACCACATGGGAGACTCTTTTTCTCTTCCTCTCTGCCCGCTACTCACTCACTTTCTCTCTCTCTCTCTCTCCCCCCTCTCTATTTCCCTCTCCCTCTCTCTCTCTCTCTCTCTTTCCCCTCTTCCTCCTCCCCCTTCCCCTCTTTAATAAGCCTAATGGCTCCCTGGGCAGCGTGCTGGTGAGTTCTTTCACGCATGAAATACTAAGTTTCCCCATGCATATAATGTGAACTACCAAGTAAATCAATTTCCCAAAGTTTTATCTCTTTGATGTATCTTCAACATGTCTTTCAGGGTGCCTGAACTAGAATATTGTGCACCTGCAGTCTATTTTTTGCACATTGAGACAACATATTATAAGCCAAGCCATGCAGATCTGAAACCAGGCAGCCAGTTGTGCCTATTGGCCTGCTTGTACCCAAACCAAATAAACCATTTCCAGTGTACAATAGATTGTTGCAGACCCTCTTGATGCTCTGACAGAACTGGACTATGTTTTTTGGATTGAGATTCAAGGTTAGTTGAATAGTCTCAAGCTCCATTTACACCAGGAGCTAATAGCATAGCAGGAGGTATTTTTAGTTTAATTTTAATCTTATAATACTTATAATTCTCTGATGGTGATGGCATAGCCTTATTCCATGATCTTGGAGTCTGTATTATGATTCTTGCGAAGACCTTAGAAACCACATATCTATTTTTTCCTACCTCTAATACCAGAAGATCTGTTGGAATAGCAATGCACATGGCTGGGACACTTATTTCACTGCCTGGACTTCAGAGGAACCCAATCTACTTTAGGTCCTACATGAAGCAAGTAACTTTTGTATCATTCACTCTATGGGCTAGAACATATTCTCAAATATGGGATATATGCCTTTATTCTTTGCAATTTCTTTTATCAGGTTCTGTGCCTTTGTCTTAGTGGTGGGAGGAGTAAAGTGCTGTAATTTGTCCTTTACTTACAAGGAGATAGCTACTACATCCCCTAAGGATTTTGAACCACTTAGGGTTTATCTCTCACTCACTCAACAGCAAGACCTCTAATAAAGTTACTTTTTCTTTTCCTTTTTTTTTTTTTGGTGTGTGTGTGTGTGTGTGTGTGTGTGTGTATGTGTGTGTGTGTGTGTGTGTGTGTGCTTGGTTGGTTTTGTTTTTGAAGACAGGATTTTTTGGTGTAGCCTTGAATGTCCTGGAACTCTCTCTGTAGACCAGTCTGGCCAGGAATTCACAGAAATACACCTACATCTGCCACTCAAGTGCTGGGATTAAAGATGTGCATCACCACCATCTGGTTGTATAATGAAGGTTTACTATGATGTCCATCCTATGTGAATGTGAACTTCTTGACTTTCCTTATATACTTGCAAAACTGGAGCTGACCCTGCAAACAGTTGGCACAATGCTAAACTTAGTCAGCAGAGGGTGCTGGAGGAACACTACCAGGGGAAGGACACCTTTCCTTTTTCTGAACTCAAGCTTTTCAAAGAGGAAGCTGTTCTGTCTGCTCCTTTATAGGATCTCTTTATAGGCCTTGGTAGATAAAACCCATCTAGCCAGTAAAGATTTAAACATTCCTTGTTCAAATTGCTGTGTGATTTCTATCCTGAGTGGACAAAAATACTCCCTTAATAAGCCCAGTTCTTCTACACTAGTTTAACAAAAAGACTAGGAAGGGGAAAGAGACCCAAGAAAGAAAAATATTGAATTTATACTAATAACAGTACATATACACTCTAAAAGTTTCAGATAAAATGTGTAAATATGTAAAAAAAATTAAGAAAAAATTATAGTAGACATTGGGTTTAGTTTTAAATGCCCCTAAAGTATTGAAAAATAAACAAGTATACTGTGTTTTTCTAATACAGATGCTTCATGGTACTGCTTTCAAGCAAAAGAACAGTGAAGCCTGGATCTTCAGCAATCCAGGCAGCCTGGACATGGATTAGCTATATGGAAAGGGCTTCTGGGCTCTTTGTATATCTGGACTGCAAAACCATACTTTTGGTACAATTTGGGTTTTGCCCTTTATTCAAATTGTACTTTGATAACTTACTCATCTTCCATTTCAACCTACTCTGGTTCCTCTCCCTCTTCCCAAAGACTTCCTTCCATTTACAATAAAGTCCTATCATGACACATGATTAACATAAAATATTTATGAGCTTGACTTCTTAATGATTTTACGTTTTCCCTACAAATTGCAGTTTCATTCTGGACTACTGTGTATATATACATGTCTTTTATTCATCTGTTGATGGGTGTTCCTTCGACCTTAAGTTTTGTTGGACTAAAAGTTTTGGTTTCCAAGGAGGCAGTGTGTACAACAAAAATTTCACTGACCTAAAAGTTCAAGACATCCTTCTGGCCACTTTGGGTTTCTTATGCCCTTAAACCAAGAGGAGAAAGGAACAACTGTGTTAGGGATGGTCGATCCAGATTACCAAGGAGAAAATGGATTGCTTTTCCACAAGGAGGTAAGAAAGATTATGTCTGGAATTCAGAAGATCCTTTCTGCACCTTTTGGTGCCACCATGTCTTGTTATTAAAGTCAATGGGAAACTACAAAATCCTAATCCAGACAGGGTGACAAAGGGCAGAGACCAGTCAGAAATGAAAGTATGAGGGTACCTTCTCTAGAAAAAGAGCCAAGATCTACTGAGGTAATTGCTAAAGTGGAGGAAATACTGAGTGAGTAGTAGATAAAGGTAGTTATAAATACCAGCGAAGGTCACATAAGCAATTGCAGAAATGAGGATTATAATTGACATGCTTCTGTCATATTTTATTAAGAATGTGCTTGTACAGAGATTTGTGCCTCAGTTTATCATATGTTGCACATCAACTAAGAGAATATGTGGTTATATAAATTTGAGAAAAGCAACCCCCAAATGATATTGTTGCCCACTCTAAAATTCATAACTCGTTTGTGGTTGTACAAGGGACAGATATATCACATTAGGCATAATTAAGACGTGGTTAAATATATAATATTCTGTAACTCACTCTGTAGACCAGGCTACCCTTGAATTCAGAGATCTGTCTGCCTCTGCCTCCTGAGTGCTGGGATTAAAGGCATGTGCAAGTACTGCCCAGCATATTTTATTTTAGCATTTATTTTTAATTTTTTTATGTGAATTGGTGTTTTGCCTACATGTATAACTGTGTAAGGGTATCAGATCTTGGAATTACAGACAGCTGTTAGCTGCCATGTGGATGCTGGGAATCAAACTTAGGTCCTTCGAAAGAACAGTCAGTGCTCTTAACCACTGAGCCATCTTTTCAGCCCCTGCCCAGCATATTTTTAAAAGAGCTTTTATACTAATTTCTATGGTTGGTGAGCTACTTTACATATCATTATGTGTTGTTTAAGGATTCCTCCCTCCTCCCACATTCTGAACAGTAAATTTTAAAAGAAACTTTTTTTAAAATGAGTGTTTTACCTGCATGTATGTCTGTGTACTACATGCATGTCTTGTGCCCAAAGAGATGTGGGTGCTGGGAATCAAACCCAGGTACTTTGCAAACAAGTGCTCTTAACCACAGAGCAAACTATCTAGTCTCAAGCTTGTCTTACTGATAACAGACATTATGACTAGGGTGAGATGGAATCTCAATAGTTTTGATTTGAATTTTCCTGACAGCTAAGAACATTAACACTTTCCATATATTTATTGGCAGTTTGAATTTCTTTTTCAGAACTCTGTTCAATTTACCTGTCTATTATTGACTGGCTGATTTTTATTTTTAATTTCTTGACTTTTAAAAATGTTCTGATACCCTGGGTTGGGGCTGGAGAGATGGCTCAGTGGTTAAGAGCACTGACTGTTCTTCCAGAGGACCTGAGTTCAAGTCCCAGCAACCACATGGTGGCTCACAACCATCTATGATGACATCTGGTGTCCTCTTCTGTATACTATATACATAATAAATAAATCTTAAAAAAAAAAAAAGATATGCTGGGCCTTTAATCCCAACACTCAGGAGGCAGGTGTATCTCTGAGTTCAAGGCCAGCTTCATCTACAGCACCAGTTCCAGTACAGCCAGAACACTGTGGTAGGATAATCATTTTATACCCTGTAAAGATGTGCCTCTGCTAAGGCACCTTCTGATTGGTTTAATAAAGAACTGATTGACTGGGGGCTAGAGAGATGATTCAGTGGTTAAGAGAAGAGCATGGATTGTTCCACAAGAGCACCCTAGTTAAATTCCCAGCACCCACATGGAAACTCACAACTGTCTGTAACTCCAAGATCTGACCCCCTCACACAGACATACATGCAGGCAAAATACTAATGTATATAAAATAAGAATAATTAAAAAAAAAAAAAAAGAACTGGTTGGCCAATTGCTAGGCAGAAGAGGATGGGCAGGACTTCCAGGGAGAGAGAGCAATCTGGGGGAGAAATCTGAGGCTCGAGGGATTTGCCAGCAAGACACGGGGAGGGTGGATGTATGAAGTGAGGAGATAATGAGCCATGTGGCAAAATATAGGTTAAAAAAAGGGGGGTTAATTTAAGTCCTAAGAAGTAGTTGAGAACAAGTCTAAGCTTTTATAATTAATAAAAAGTCTCCATGTCATTATCTGTGAGCTGGCAGTCCAAAAAGTCTTCACTACAACACAGATAGACACTATCTTAAAAAAGAAAACAAAATATTTGGATGCTAATGCTGTAAGATTAAGTAAGAACTAGCAAGGATTTTCTCACATTTTGTAATCTGTCTCTTCACTGATAATTATTCCCCATGGTGCCTAAACTTCATTTCGTGTAGTCCCATTTGTCAATTTTTGCTGATTTCTTGGGCTAGAGTCTTATTCAAGAAGTTCTATTGCCTGTATCCTTAAGTGTTTTTGCTGTTTTCTTCTAGTAGATTCAAGTCTTATATTAATTTTAGTTGTCCCTGCACCAACTGAAAATGCTCTTTTCTCCAACATTATTTCAGCATCTTTGTTGAAAGCTGGATGGTTACAGCTCCGTGGGTTTATTTCAGGGTTCTCAATTCTAGCCCTCTGTTGGTCTGTTTTTGGGTTAGCACCATGCTGTTTTTGTTATTACTGCTTTGTAGTATAATTTGAGATCAAGTAACATGTAGCATGCTTTCTGCTCAGGAATGCTTTGACAACTTAAGATATTTTGTGCTTTCATATTAATTTTATAAGTTTATTTTTTCTAGTTGTCATTAATGTCATTGAAATTTTGATTGGTATTGCATTAATTCTGTAGATTGCTTTTGCAATGGTCATTTTCCTTCAGCCAATCAATAAAAATGTATTTTTTCCATCTTTTAGTGTCTTCGATTTCTTCCTCTGGCACTGCTTTCACTGTAAAAAGTCTGGCACTTCATTTAAGTTTATGTCTAATTATTTTTTTCCTCATCTGCATTTATTTTTTCCCCCTTGAGACAGGGTTTGTCTAGTATTTCAGACTGTCCTGAAAGCAGCTATGTAGACCAAGGCAGTCTCAAACATTCTGCTCTCCTCAAGTGCTAAACTTAAAGGCATATACCACTATGCTTGGCCTGATTTTTTCCAACATGTTCACTATTGTTATATAGAAAAACTGATGCTGGCTTTGTGTCTTAGTACTTTAATTACAATGTTTATTTAGGGCTAAGAGTTTTCTAGTGGTATCAGAATCTTGTAAATATAGGATCGCAGTCTATAAATAAAGAATAATTGAACATCTCCTTTTGCTGTGTATATATATATATATCCTTTACTTCTCTGCCTTAAGAATTCAGGGACTACTTTGGACAACAATGGAGAGAACATTTTTCTTTTTAAAATTGTTATATTTATTTTGGGGTGGCCTAAGCTTGCCATAGGGTGCCAGTGGTCAGAGGACAACTCTCAAGAGTTGGTTCTGTCCTTCTACAACATGAGACTGAATTCAATTTGTTGTCCTATTCCTAAATTTACAGGTAATGTTTTCAATTTTTTTCTCTATTATTTTTCCACTTTTATGTGTGGTATGCAAATGTATGTATGCATATTTGCATGTGTAGGCATATATGTTTGAATAGGTACAAGAACACATAAATGTGCATACATGTAGATATCCAAAGTTGATGTAAGGAATTATCTCCTGTTGCTCGTCTACCTTATTCATTGAGGCAGGGTCTCAATCAAACTGAGTACACTTACAATGCTAATCTCAAAAGCCAGTGGATCCCATCTCCACTTTTCAAAGCTAGAATTACAAGTGAATCCAGACACATATGTACACACACTCACATGAATTCTGGGGATCTGAACTCTAGTCTTCACATTTGTAAGCACTTTAATCACAGATATCTTCCTCCTCCTTAGTTTTTAAATTACATTTATTTATGTTTGTGTGTATGTGGCTGGGAGACAACTTTCAGAAGTTCTGTTGACTAAGTAGATCCTGGGGGCTGAACTCAGGTGGTCAAGCTTGGAGAGAAGTGGTATTACTTGATGCTGATTCACTGTGGTAAGATATGGTCCTTCTAGACATAGTTGCTTCAGAACACTTAACCATGAAAACGTATTGAACTTTGTCAAATGTATTTATTGAGGTGATCGTGTGATTTCTGTCCCTGATTCTATTTATGTGCTAAATTAATTTACTGATTTGCTTGTTTTGAACCATCCTTGGAATAAAACTAACTTGACTGTCAGTGGTAGTGGTGCACACTTTTAATCCCAGTAGGAAAAGCAGGCAGACCTATGGGAATTCAAAGCCAGCCCAGTCTACAGCGTTCATTCCAGGACAGTCAGAGCCATACACAAAAAGAAAACCTGTCCTAAAAGCAAAAAAATAAAATAAAACAAAACAAAACAAAACCTAACTTGATCATGTTGTAAGATGTAGTACTAAACTCAGTTTGCATCTATGTTTATACACGAAACAAGCACTGAAACACTAGGAGCTGTGAAGAAAGGTCAAAAGGAAATTATAGTGCAGGGGGAGGCAAAAAAGGGTCACATTTTCAGCAGTCATAGTTAAATCTGAATGCGACGACAACAGGATAATGGAAAATAGTGAATAGTAGAATATAATATAAAGGGTAGGCTGGAGCCAAGTGATACATAAGAATCTATGGGAATATTCTAGGGACACAGTTTCCAGAGAGCAACAATGAAGAATGACATAAAGCTGTAACACAAGGAAACAACCAAAGTGTCAGTCAAGTGAAAATAAAAAGCAATATGGAAGCTACCTCAAAAATCCCCATGAGGCAGAAGGCAGTGGCCTCAGGAACTAATCTAAGACCTTGTAGGATTGTGTAAATGAGTTGAAGTTAAGGATTTTATATTTATTTGGTACACATAAAAATGTTTACTCTTAGGTCTATTATGCCTTTTAGTGTTTCATTCTGTCCCTGAAATTGCTAAATATTTCTATTAAATAGTGGGAATAAAGACAATCTTCACATTATATGTATTTTAACAAATGCTTTTTGAGGAATCAAATTTTTATAAATCCATGTTTGTAAAAATATTTTGGATATTTTTACAAGTCCAACTTAAAATAAAAAGTTCTAATGTGTGTGTGGTAGGATTATGTTGTTTTCCATTGTAAATAACTGTCCCGCATACTGGTTTAATAAGAATGCTGACTGGCAGAAGGCAGACTGTTGTAAAAGATTTTCTGGGCCTGTCTGGGCCAGAAGTTCGGACCTTACCCGCGGCGGTGGCTTTTCCCCCAAAAAATGATTTAGACGCTTAATATTAATTTTATACTGTTTGGTTTATGTCTCAAGCACATTATTAGCTAGCTCTTTTATCTTCATTTAACCCATTTCTAGTAGTCTATCTGCCACGTGGCCTGGACCGTGGCTCACCTGGATTCCTCACATGGTTCTTCCTCGGGGATTGGATAGAGACTGACTGACTCCACCCTCCTTCAACTTGTCTCTACTCTGATTTCCTGCCTTCTGCTAGGGTACTCACCACGGACCAAAACAGTTACTTTATTTACAGCATCACATACACAAAACAGTCCTACCACAGCAGACAGGAAGTGTGGGCAGGGCTACCAGACTTAAAAAAACTCTGGAACAGGAAGAACAGGACAGAGATGCCAGAGAGATGCCTAGGAGACACTAAGAGAAGCCAGCAGATGCAGAGGACAACTATACTGCTCTGAGAAAAGGTACCAAGAATCATGGGTTAGTTTAAGAGCAAGAGCTAACAAGTTATATGCCTGGGCCCCAGGTCAATCAGTGTAAAATTAATGGGTCTATGTGTTTCTGTAGGTCTATGGGTCTGTAGGTCTGCAAATAGGTCTGAATCTCAGGGCTAGGCTGGAAAGTCCGTGCCAGAAACCAACTGCAACATTTGTGGATTTGTTTTCCTATGAAAATAAAGATAAAATAGGCACATATAGCAATAAAAACATGCTTAATCACAAGGTAACATAGCATCTACTCAGCTAACAACCTTAAAAACTCCTTTGACTCCAGTAATTACTAAACACTTTTAACAGTATTAATGAACAATGTTAAAAAAATTTACAGATGAACCCAACTCTGAATATAAAGGTGAGTTAAGGTAAAAACAAAACACATCCAACAAAAACCTAAGCTAAAGGCACAAAAGAGCTAATACAATGGCTTAAAGAACAAAGTGAGAGCTTATTTCTTTCATGTTGAGATAAAAGGTCTCAGTTGGTGGTAGAGCTGGTTCATGTTGCACTAACAGGCCCAAGTCCTTCTTGCACATTATTTCACCCACACACTCCATGATACTGTTTTTTAGACTAGGACTGAAGAGAAATGATCTTGAGTTTCAACTGGGAAGCAAGTTGGCCATCTTCAAGCCTGCCTTAGAGGGGCACTCACTACCTGAGTTCTCAGTTTGTTACAGAAACCTGATGCAATGAACTTGAGCCATGCACATATCTCTGTACCTCAGAAAGGAAGTCTGGATTATTATAGGATAGGTAAGTAATCTCTGAGAGAAAAAGCCTTTGAAGCAATATAAAAATATGGAGGCTACCTCAAAAACTCCCATGAGGCAGAAGGCAGTGGCCTCAGGAACTAAAATCTAAGACCTTGCAGGATTGTGTAAATGAGTTGAAATAATAAAAATTATTCCCTCGAAGCAGTTGCAATAAAAGTCAGGATAGTGTTGACCTTTGAGCAAGGACAGGATTCTGGAAAAAACTGAAATTAAAAAGCAATGTAAGTAATAATTTTCATCTAGGCTGGGCAGCTAGTGAATTCCCAAGATCTACCTGCCTCTATCTCCAATGAAGTGGTTGCAGATACATATAGCCTTGCCTGGCTGGCTTCTTTACCTGAGTACAAGGAATTCGAATTTAGCTGCTCAAGCCTGCTGACTCTTTCACTGAGCCATCTCTCCAGGCCCAAGTGCTACTGTCTCTTAACAGAGAAATTGTTTATGAACAGCATTTGTGCTAATATTTGGCAATACTCTCAATGATTTCACCTAAATATCCTAACTTAACAAGACTTACAATTTATGTTGTAGGAAAAGAAATAAACCACAAATTACTGGCTTTGCTAGTTAAAAAAAACCCTAATGTTACCAACCTTTCGGGTATCCCTGTGCTTGACGGTATATGCCACAGCTTTTTACTAATTATACATCATAAACCCACACACCTAATGCCATTGCTCTCTGATACCAAGAACTTATACATTTTATAGCAGTATGACAGAAACATTTCTCTCATGCCCGTATACAACAGCAAGTACAATTACAAATTCAACAATCTAAGAGTCAAGCAAAAGCCATTATGAAAGAGCTCATCTCCTTTGAAGATATTAGGGTACCTAGAACAAGTAAGAGTGTTGTATAAATCAATGGGATTAAAGGACTTCTAATTTAGTAAGCAATTTAGTCACAATGACCGAAGGGAAGGTATTGAAAACCACTTTTGTAGGCAACGGAAATCCCAACAAAATGTAAAATTCTAGGGAATAATTTTATTACATTCATTTCCCTTTTAATTCTTAAGTTTTTAAAATAATTAACATTCAAGACAATAAAAAGGCTCATAAAATTACTTACTCTTTGTACTCTCTCCCTTATTCTTAGAATCCATGAAATCACCTGAACGCATAGCATACATAATCTTCTGAGCAACAGTGGAGAGGGGTGTCTCACAGAGATCAAAACCTACACATGCCTCATAATTTTCCATTTTCATAAAGTCCTAAATATAAGATAAGTACCCACATATTAATTTTAAGAATTTAAAAGGTATTAATAACTACAGAAAACAGTTTTAATTATATAGAACAAATAGAATAGAAAATTGAGAAGTGAAGTAGCTGAATTAGGAGGCTGAGGCGGAACACAATTCAAGCCTGACTAGGCTAAAGAGCAAGGTTTAAGGACAACTGGGCAGATTACTAAGTCCCAGTAACAAGTATTTTTAAAGTTATTAAAAAAAAAAAAAAGTGTTAGGAATGAAGCTCAGTGGTAGAGCATTAGCTTGGTATGTGTAAACCTTAGATTTGATTCCCAGTGCAACAAATCAAAACAAACCATCCAGAGACTCGTCTGAGGGATCATGATAAACATATAAATACTTTCTAGGGCTGGAGAGATAGCTCAGTGGTTGGGAGCACTGACTGTTCTTCCAGAAGACCTGAGTTCGATTCCCAGCATCCACATGGCAGCTAACAACTGTCTGTAATTCCAAGATCTGACACTCTTACACAGCTATACATGCAGGCAAAACACCAATTCACATAAAAATTAAAAATCTTTCTAATTAACCAATAATGAAGTATGAAGTCCACTTAAATACTCCTCAGTTCTGAAAGCTGGCTATTATTAATTTTCAAGCATACAAATCTCATAATACAATTAAAACTGACTTGAGTCATCAAGGTACACAAACAACCTGCTATCTTGGCAATGGCACACTCTTTAGTAGGTAAAGGTTTAAATGGGAAGTACAGATTAAGTATCTGGTTCATGTAGCTAAATTATCTGACACCCACCAAGAAAGCAATTAACACATTTCCTCATATTATGTAAGAAAGACTTAAATGCCTTATCTCTGGACATTCAAATGAACAACTGACAGTTAAACTGTTTTTTTGTTTTGTTTTGTTTTGCTTTGCTTTGTGGGGGTTGTTTTTTCAAAAGATTGTTTTTAAAACAGGGTTTTTCTGTTTAACAGCTCTGGATGTCTTGTAATTTGATTTGTAGTCCAAGTTGGTCTTGAACTCACAGAGCTCCATCTGCCTCCACCCAATGCTGGGATTAAAAGCATGCACCACCACTGCCTGGTCTGACAGTTAAATCTTCTAACAAAATTAAAGTTTTTTCAACTACATTATGTTCACCTTAGAAAACTAAATGTATGTAACATGATACAATAACTGACAAAACCACATTTGCTTGTTGGATTAAAAAATACAGCACATGGCCATTTTATCTCTATAGTTATATCCTGAAAATGTCCATAAAACTGTGAAATATGTAGTTTTTAAGACTGGCAAGCTATATAACAAAAGTAAATATTCTTAGAGATACTTCCTATAGCTGAACTCTCATATAGTATTCAGTATTTGACAAAGACATCCTAAAATGAACTGAGAGCATTTGATAAAATAGCTGATTGACAGGCAGTCTAGTGTGGTGGTATACTCTGATAATCCCAGTATGGTCAACACAGGCTCATGAACTGAAGGCCAATCTGGGCTACAAGATTTTTTTAAACCCTTACCTAAAAAAAAAATTAAAAAATAAATAATAAATAATAATAATTAAAAATAAAAAATCAAATAAAAAGCCATTTCAAATCTTTAAAATAATTATCTCACATTTTCTTCCCAAAGAAAATGATTTAAATATATATTATAAATCCTTTAAGCAACCACTTGTACATAATTTTGAAACTTAAATTTCAAATTTCACTACTTATGCAATATCACACTGATTAAAGCTCTAGTGTGGGCACCAGAACCCAGCCCCTAAAAAATGGAAATGCCCAAACTCTGTGGTACAAGTAGACATACATTTAAGCCTCTCAAAGATTACAATAGAGAATTAGGGGAAAATACTTGAAGCAGAACTTTACTTCAGTCAAATACAAAACTTGGCTACTGAATAGGCAATAGTATGATTTTACTGACAGAGGATAAAACTCAAACCCCAAATGAAATAGCACATAGTATGGGAATCTATGTATCTGCTAACTATAAGGCATTAAGTGACTGGTACAAAAGGTCAAGTAAATAGCATACATACACTGAACAAAGGTATAACACTTATCAGGTGGGAAGTTTCAGTCTACAACATACACAGGAAAACATACAACTTAAAACTTCAATGATTTTTAAATTCAATATTTTCAGATCACAGATAAAAACCTTAAAAAAAACTCAAAATTCTACAAAATTTTGAAACACTCATTAGAAAATGCCAATTTAAGGAGATCTAGTTCTATTTAAAATATTTGTATAACATGTTTTTTTCCTGCAAGTAAAAATTTGCCACAAACAGGTCACGAGAAGCACTTGGTAGTCTGAAGAAGTAAAGGAGGCAGATCACCTAAGTTCAAGTTGGGTCTAGCCAGTCAGTGCTAGACAAGTGGAGAACTTCTACTCTGTCAATGGTTACATGGGCTAAAAACCAATGTCACAAACTGAATAACTCCTAACTTAAATGAGTGGGACCAAAGAGTTTCAGATATTTAAATTTTTGTATAGATACAATTAGATATTTTCAGGATAGAACCCAAGTTGAAATGTGAAATTCATTTATATTTCTGACAAATTTTATACATTTAAGACTGAAGGTAGTTTTTTAATTTAGTGTATTTTGTGACTCTGAGCTGTAATGTAAAATCAGATAAAGAATTTTTCACTTGAGAAACATCCCAATTGCTTATAAAGTTTCAGATTTTGGAGTTTTTAAAAATTTTCAAATTAGGGAAGTTCAACTTGACACAACCTATTAAAATAAAATGTTTTGTTGATCTTAAGTTTATAAACTTAGTAGACTGAGGCTGATGAGATTGGTTAATAACCACTGCCACCAAGACTGATGACCTGATTTCCATTCCCAGAGTTCTTGTGGTAGGATGACAGGACTCCTCCCAGATGTTCTCTTGCCTCCACATAATCATCACAGCACATATTTCATGTACAAGACTGCACATACACACATCCCTCCCCACAAACTAAATATATGTAAAACAATTTAGTAGTGCATTTAGTAGTATTTATTAGAAATAGCCTCCTAGAACTGGGCATGGTGGCGCACACCTTTAATCTCAGCACATGAGAGGCAGAGGCAGGTGGATGTCTGTAAGTTTGAGGACAGTCTGGTCTTCGGAGAGTTACAGGCCAGCCAGGGCTACACAGAGAAACCCTGTACTGTGGGCTATCTTTCTGTATGCTTTGGATATGCTTTATTACATTGATTAATAACAGGATATTGCCAGGCCAGAAACTCAAAAGATACAGGGAGAAGAAAGGCAGATTTAGGGCAGATGCTGCAAGCCATAGGAGGTAATAGAACACAGGTAAAGCCATGAGACACATGGCAATACAGACATTAATAGAAATGGGTTAATTTAAGAGGAATGAGCTAGTTAGTAATAAGCCTGGGCCATAGAGCAAACAAACTGTAATTAATATAAGCCTCTGTGTGTTTATTTCGAGCACTGGTGGGTGAGATTCATCTGACAACTCTGTCACAAAAAAAAAAAAAAAAAAAAAAAAACCAAAACAAACAAAAAATAGCCTACTAATACTTAAAACACAGCAGGCATATTAAAGATTCAGCTTTTAGAAATCTTCAGTCTTTAAGACCAGAGGCCTTAATCTTTGATTGGTTTTCTAAATTTTCCACAACATCTTTTAGATAGTCTTCATTTTTAAAAAAATGTACATATAATTCTCTTTCCACTTGATGCAATTTATTAGTTGCCAGAATTTTCCTTTTTGTCTTCACATCAGCAAGAATATCAGTAAAAAGATGATTTAGTTTATTCAACTTAGATTCAACTCGATGAAAGCGCTCCATTAACTCCTGAAAAGGGGAGAAAAAAAAGGCTTTATTTCAAGAACTTTATCCCCTAGTATCAACTAAAAATTTAAAATATAACTTAAAAGAAAATTATATAACTTCTCAAAATCATAACAAAGAGCTATATTAGGCTAGAGCGGTGACACATACTCTTAATTTCAACACTGGAGAGACAGATACAGGAAGATCTCTTAGTTCTAGGATAGCCTGATCTTTTGGTTAATTCTAAGCCAGCCAGGGCTACATGAGATCATTTGGTTTTTTTAGATTTACTTATTTATTATGTATACAGTGTTCTGCCTGCATGTATGTCTGCAGGCCAGAATAAGGCACCAGATCTCATTACAGATGGTTGTGGGTTGTGAACCACCATGTGGTTAGGAATTGAACTCAGGTCTTCTAGAAGAGCAGCCAGTGCTCTTAACCACTGAGCCATCTCTCCAGCCCCTGTGAGATTCTATTTAAAAAATAAAAATAAAAAGAACTAAGAAAAACAAAAAGATAGGGCTGAAGAGATGATTCACTGGACAAAGGTTGTTGCTATCAAGTCTGATGATGCAAGTTTGATCCCTCAAACCTATATATAAAGAAAACAATAGACTCTCAACTGTCCTCGGATCATTAGATAGGTGTGTACCCTTCCACACACAAAAAAATTAATAAATGTAATACAACTGTTTGTTTTTTAAAAAGCAAAAAACTAATAGGTTGGACATGGATGATGCTCATGTTTGTGATCTCAGCAGTAGGAAAGCTGAGGCTGGACTGCTTCAAGTTGGAGGCCAGACTGGGATACACATATTTTCAAATCTCAACATATCTCAAACAAAGATGCATCTTATCATTAATGTGGTAGGTATTATGGCCAAGCACTGTTTTCAGATGACCATGGTGGCTCAGACCTGTAATCATACTACTTGAAGGCAAAGGAAAAAAGACTGTTACAAGTCTTATTTATCAGTTCCAGACTAGCAAGAGCTACATGCTAAGATTCTCTTTTGAACAAAATAAAAGTTTTCCCTAATATTCTTGATGTAAAAAAATGTGTCAATTGTGAATCACTAAACAATTTAGAGGAATTTGGAATTAAGCATGAGGCTTTGGAAGAATTTTACTTGACTCTCGCGCGCGGGCTGGAGTCAAGATGGAGGAATACGCTAGAGAGCCGTGCCCCTATCGAATTGGGGACGACTGTGGTGGTGCCTTTACCATGGGTACCATAGGTGGTGGTATCTTTCAAGCCTTCAAAGGTTTTCGAGATTCTCCAGTGGGAGTAAGCCACAGACTCAGAGGGAGTTTAGCAGCTGGTAAAACTAGGGCTCCACAATTGGGAGGTAGCTTTGCTGTTTGGGGAGGGCTGTTTTCCATGATTGACTGTAGTATGGTTCAGATAAGAGGCAAAGAAGATCCCTGGAACTCCATCACTAGCGGTGCCTTAACAGGAGCCATCCTGGCAGCCAGGAATGGACCAGTAGCCATGGTTGGGTCAGCCGCAATGGGAGGCATTCTCCTAGCTTTAATTGAAGGAGCTGGTATCTTGTTGACAAGGTTTGCCTCTGCACAGTTTCCCAATGGCCCTCAGTTTGCTGAAGATCACTCCCAGTTGCCTTCAAACCAGTTGCAGTCCACACCCTTTGGAGACTACCAACAGTACCAGTAGGCCTTCCCCAGGATCCTTGTCCCTGGGTGGACTATAGATCAGTAGAGTTTGATAAGATCAAGTTACATACAGCCTGTAGAGCCGTAGGTGGGCGGCGGTGGCCAAGTGGGCCATGAAGAAACATTTAGCACATTTTTTATTTAAAAGAGAGACTCAGAAGGGAGAAAAGATACGGAGTTTATTTATTCTCACTTAGATTGCATTTGTGATCAAAATAAACGTCTAAAACCAAAAAAAAAAAAAAAAAGTATTCTACTCGTTGTAATTGGCTTACTTTCTCCCTTTAAAATATGCTCAAGAATAACACAATGATGAGCTAGACAGACACCTCACTAGATAATGGTATGCACAGCCAAGTCTAACTAACAACCATAGCTCAATCCCTGGAAAGATGGCAGAAAGAAGAAAACCAACTTCTACAAATTGTCCTGATTTCTACTTGTACATCACAGCACTCCCACATAACACAAATAACTAAGTATAATTTTTAAAAAAAGAATATGATGAAATAAATGTCTACTTATATCTGAAAGAACTTCTCCTGTGTGTGTGTATATGTGTGAGAGAGAAAGAATGTATGTGTATTCTTGCTTCCTGTCCTCAAAATGAGAACCTCCCCTGCCACCATGATGCCCTATCTAACTAAGCACATGGGGCCAAATGATCATGAATTAAACCCTCTGAAATCACAAGCCAAATAAATTTTTTCTACTTTAAGTTGTTTCTGTTAGGTATATGGTCTACATAAAGTATGTATAAGAAACTAACACAAAGACTAACCACAGAAAACTAAAAATTATTTTAACATCTGTCAAGACAAAAGATAATTGTAAAATTTTGTGTCACAGAACAGAAAATTATATAGAGGAGAAAACTGATACATGAGTTTCAAAAACAATGTTAAGAAACAAGTACTTGCTGGGCATGGTGGCATACACATTTAATTACAGCACTGGAAAAGCAGAGGCAGACAGATCTCTGTGAGCTTGAGGCTAGCCTGATCTACACAGTCTCAGTTGAGCCATTTATTTGAAACAAATAGCCTGTCTCAAGGAAAAAAAAAAAAAAAAGGTGTTAGGGTTATACTTAATGATGAAGTCTTTGCCTAGCATAGCATATAGAAGGTCCTAGGTTTGATCAAAAACCTCAGGGGTTGAATATTAACTTCCAAATTTTGTATATGACATTCAAAATTATCTAAATATATATTAGCTACAAAAATATCATAAGGGGGGCTGGAGAGATGGCTCAGAGGTTAAGAGCACTGACTGCTCTTCTAGAGGTCCTGAGTTCAATTCCCAGCAACCACATGGTGGCTCACAACTATCTATGATATCTGGTACCCTCTTCTGTACACTGTATACATAATAAATATTAAAAAAAAACCTATAAGGTTTTGTATGGTAGCATATGCCTATAATACTAGTACCTGGGATATTCTGGGTTGGGGAAACCAGCATAGGCTACACAGGAAGATCTTCTCTAACTAGATAAATTTTATATTAGTTGAATGGAATAGGGTAATCTTAATATTTTCTTTTATAAGGAACATTATTTTTAAAGATTTTTTTTAATTTGAGTTTTTTTGCTTGCATGTGTGTATGTGTACATGTATGCTTGATAACCACAAAAACTGAAAGTAAGAAGCCCTAGAACTAGAGTCACAGATAGTTGTGAGCCACCATGTGGGAGCTACGAATGAAACATGAGTCCTCTATGAGATCAGCAAGTGTTCTTACCTACTGAGCTAGCTCTCCAGCCCCTTACAACTTTTTTAAGCACTTTAAATTTCTTCAGTAAACACTCACCTGATCACAAAGCAAAAGCTGGTTTCCTCCATGATACAAAACATCACAAAGCATGTCCACATCTTTATTCAGTTTGGACAGAAAGAAAAAATGCTCTTGAGTAGATACTGCCAACTGCTCTTGTATTAGACAAACATCTTGTTTCAATTTCTCAGCCACTTTCTCTAGGTGTTCATAGGTTATAAACAATTCTTTTTTCTTATTGTTTTCTTCTAAAAGTTGATAAAGCCTAAAATACAAATTTAAAATTAAGGAGAAAATGTTCATGTTAGTAGTTTTCAAAACTATAACCGAGCATATTGGGTCATGGATAGTGGTAGCTAAGTAACAACTGAAATGTAGTAATTATGTGTTTCTAATGTTAAGCAACTGAAACATCACAAGTATAATACTATTTCAGAAGAGAAATCTCAATTTCCAGTTTCTTCATCTTCTATATTTTAGATATAAACTTCACCTTCATCTTTTGGATGCTATTAGTTAACTTCAAAGTAAGCTTCAGTGATATGTCCTAACAAAACACTTCTTTTATAGAATATATTGGTGATGTAGCAGCAGCAACAATGACACAGAAAAATCAATCTTTAATGCCTATTTCACAAGATTGTAGTAAGATTTAAAAAACAAAAAACAAAACTAAAACCATAAATATTGTAAAATGTAAATAATTAAGAGCTATATAAATAGCCATTAACAACAAACTTCCTACTTTAATTTATTCAGTATTTTGGTTGGTAAAAATCCTGGTATTTAAGAAGACCATTTTAACATTTCACTTAATGGCAGAAAAACCCATCAGCCTATAGGACAAAAGAAAAATCGAAAGCAATGTGTTACACCTACCTTATAAAAAAGACATGGTCTTTTATTTGTAATATACAAACACCAACATATAGCTCACTCTCTTCACACACACAAATCTAAACAGACTATAAAACTGGTTGTAAGTCCAAAGCTGCCGATTATGATTATAACTACTATAACTACACTATTACACACAGGCATATTCACATAGATCATGATGTTCATGGTAACTACTAAAATTAAAATGAGGCAACCCTAAATCATTCATTTTAACTAATAACAAAATGATTTTAGTATGTTAATTTTTTTAAAGATTTTTTTATTTATTATGTATACAGTATACAGAAGAGGGTAACAGATGTCATCATAGATGGTTGTGAACCACCATGTGGTTGCTGGGAATTGAACTCAGGACCTCTGGAAGAACAGTCCGTGCTCTTAACCTCTGAGCCATCTCTCCAGCCCTAGAATATGTTATGAAAAATGAGGAATAGGATATAAATAAGGAGAGAGAGAGAGAGAGAGAGAGAGAGAGAGAGAGAGAGAGAGAGAGAGAGAGTGTGTGTGCACACACTCACAGAGAGGCCACAGGTTGATGTTAGAGGTCTTCCTCACCTACTCTCTGTCTCACTTTTTTAACAAAGTCTCTCATGAACTTGGAGCTAATCTATTCAGTGAGACGGGATGACCAGCAAGCACTAGAAATCCTACTTGCTCTACCTCTCCAGTATAGAGATGACAGGAGTGTGTAGTTTCTGGGGGATCGGATTCAGATTCTCAAGCTGTACACAAGCACTTCAGTGACTGAGCCATCTCCCTAATCCTGTCTCTGTGCCAGTTCTTTCTTTCTTGAAATACAAAGTCTCATTGTGCAACACAGGCTGTCCTAGAATTCTTGCTATGTAGCCCAAGCTGACCTCAAATTCAAGATTCTCCTGCCCCAGCTTCCAGAAGTTAAAATTAAAGGTGTAATCCCATCACCACACAGAATTTAAAATACAAGTGTTTGCTGAACATTCATTCCTGTTTCTACAGCCCATGATAGCCTCTAACTTAGTATCTTCCTACACCAGCCTTTTAGGTGCCACCACACTGGGCAGAATACGGACTTTTCTAATACTTTAGCCTTCTAATTCCAGTATCTTCATATCATTAATTACTTAGATAACGAAGAAAGATTAGCTTTTATTTTGAGTGGTCTACCTCACAAGACAGGGAAATAAAGTCTTCCACTCTACTACTACTTTCCCCAAATACAATCAGTATTATGCCCAGCAATACCTATGATATAAAGCTGTATTCAAATTTCCTGTCCCAAATCTAAAATAAACTAAATAATGGTGTCTAAGTGGGAGTAAAATATTGTATCAGTTTATTCCTGAAACTCATTGATTTCAGCTCTGGAGTGGCTACATTCAGACCTAACATGAACAGAAGGGAACAAAAAAAATTTAAGATAAAGAAAAGCAGAAAGGCCAATCTAAGTACAAATAATTTTTCAAACCTTTATAATTTCTGTTCAAACTCTCTAGTATTTCACACAAATAAATTATTAAGAAAGCAATGATATATACATACCTTTGAGTAGAATGGTCTTTAGTGTCGATGGGAGTTCTGGAGTTTAACTGCTCAGATGCAGATGGATCTGTTAATGTTGCTAATTGCCTACAGAGCACGACGTTTCTTTTATTAAGTTGTTGAATCAAAATTTCAAGTTGCCGATATGTATCCCAATGTCTTCTCAACTCAATTTCATATGATAACTGTATAAGCTCAAATGATGCCTTCTGCTTTATCAACTGATTTAAAACGAACTCTTGTCTTGCTATATAATAATCTTGTTTAGCAATCTGCAGGTCAAAATCTCCCTTTACAACTGGCATGTTCAATAACTGGGCATTTTCTTTTATCACAGCAGGCAAAATTTTGTCTTTTATATGAGTGATTTGTTCTTCAAGCTTTAGAATCTCACTGTTCAAACTAGAAATTTTAGCATCCAAATTTTGTTTACCAACAGCCTACACAAAGAAAACAATAACATTTTAAACTGTAGGTTTAAATTTTAATTTTAAAATTTTTTCACTTTTTGTTTTAGGTGATCAGATAACATGCTTAATGAATAAACACTAACTTATTCGTATAATCAAAAACTAGTTTTAAAAGGGAAAATACAGATTAAGAGAAAAGCCAGCCTGAACTACTGAACTTCAGTGCTTTTACACTATATGTACACAGTAATGACTAAGAGATCTCATTATTTTAATCATAACTTTATCAGCATGTTACTAATAATAAAGATTTTTGGTTTTCTTAAAATTATTTCAATAGGTATTTTCTCAGTTCATCAGCTGATTACCACACACAGATTTACCAGACTTCTTTATTATTCTAAATTTTTTGTCTGTTGTAGTAATTAATTTAATGCAAGTATCCCGAGTCAGAAAAAGATCTACATTTTTATTCAACTATCTAATGGTTATATTATCAAAAAAGCAAGCTTCCAAAGAGTACAGATGAACAACTGTAAAATATCTACACATTCTCAACAAGTAAAGAGGAATTCACAGGGCTAGAGAGATGGCTCAGTAGTTAAGAGCACTCACTGGCTGCTCTTCCAGAGGACCCTGATTTAATTCTCAGCACCCACATAGCAGCTCATAACTGTAACTCCAGTCCCATTGGATCTGATACTTTCAACCACTGCACATAAAGTTAAATAATTAAAAAAAAAAAAAAAAAAAAAGGAATTTCATTCTACGGAATCCTGGACTTTTGACTTCACTAACACCATCTTGTCAGAATACTCACAATCAAGCAAAGTAATCTTTTTGGTATATACCATAAAATGGAAACCTCAGTTTTGTTTTAATATTTATTTTTATTTTATGTGAATTGTTGTTTTGCCTGCATGTATAACTGTGTAAGGGTGTCAGATCTTGGAATTACAGACAGTTGTTAGCTGCCATGTGGATGATGGAAATCGAACTCAGGTCCTCCGGAAGACCAGTCAATGCTCTTAACCGCTGAGCCATCTCTCCAGCCCGAAACCTCAGTTTTATTTGTATTTGAAATGATACAAACTTCAAATTCATAATGCAATTAAGGCATTTTTGTTCAGAATTAACCAGGTAGTATGACTGAAGATAAAACTACTAAGTTCTGTTAATATTAATAATATATATGTATAAAACACATACTGAAAATAAGTACCAAGCAAATATAAAATTAAAATTAGATTCCTCCTTTCTAAAGTAGTAGCAAAATTAAACCTTATATTTCTAACAATACAATATGAATTCAGTCTTGTTTCTTATGTTTACCTCGATGGGTAAGCTGCGAAGATTCTCTTCTGCCCATTTTATACTTGACTTCATGCTCAAATTACTTGCTTTCAAGTATATGATCTGCTGTTGGACACAGATGTATGCTATCTGCAGTCTAGCCATTTCCAGTCGTCTCTCCCCAAGTATTTCTTCATTATCACAAATAGATGGTGTTTGTATATCTAAGAGTTGAAAATTTTCTTCATTTGAACTTTCAACTACTTCGTGTATGCCCTGAAAAAATTGGTTTTTGGTATATAAAGTTAAGGCTGCTGTGCTCTGCTCTTCTTGGTTTATATATTTTTCCAAGGATAATTGAGATAAAAATACCATTGGATTTGTCCCTTGACCTAAATTAGAATTTCTGAAGAATATCATCAAATTATTCACTCCATCAGTAAAAACCTGAAGCTCATTGCTGAGCTTAGTATTCGTAGCATTTAAGAATCCTTGACTCTCTTTCAGCTTCTTAGTAGCTTCCTCCTGTTTAGCATTTAGTGTCAGAGATTTGTAGCTAGTTTCAGAAGCCATTAACTGGTATTTATTCCGACGCTGAATTTTTAAGTTATTTAACTTCTGCAGAGTTTGTACCTCATCCTCTAATTTCTGTATTTCTTTGTCATCCAGTGTAGGTGTCTTCAAATAAAAAGTTTTACAGGTTCTAAGAGCTTCATCCAATGCTGATCCTTCTAAGAGGGGCTTGCCAGATCTTTGAAGATTGCTTAAAGCTTCCAATTCTTTTTCAGACAATACATTCTGTTCATTCACATTCCCACAAAACCATTTCAAAAATGGCTCATCCTCAACAGACTCAAAAAGCCAGTCAAAATCTTCTCCATTAAGAATATCAGCTTTAGGATAACCAATTTTTTTCAATGTTTCCACAAACTCCTTTCCACAACTCATGGTTTAAGTACCTGTTGTTCTTTTTAATATTTGATATAAATCTATGGTAATGGCTTTAAAAAAACTAAATTCCCAAACAAAGAAACAAAAAAACCATGTTTACATTAAGTCCATAGAAGAAGAGAAAAAAATACAATCTATAATGTGTTTTCCTAGAGGGGAAGAAAACAGATATTAGATCACAAACAAGGAAAATCCATTTTAAATATACAGATAATTTTATCAGATGACATCAAAGTTCATAATCTGACAAAAATAAAGCAAAACATTAGCAACTGGGGACTTGCTTAGGAACTGCAACAGTAATGAAAATCTAACTAATGAAAATACAACAAAAAAGCCTTATTTTTCAATGATAAAATTATTTAAAATACACATTTTGTAAAGTAACAGCTGCTTTCCCCTGTCGTTTCTAGTTAAGAAATAAAAGTATGTCATTTTTTTTTTGAGGGAGATAAACTAAATATTTACCTCAATCAGCATTCATCAGGTTCAAACAATTAAATCTCCATGTATAACCAGCCTAATGCGGAGAAAACCGGGACAAAATTGACAAGTTTCAAAGTACTCAGCAGTCAAACAAAAAGTATTATTTTCACCCAGTTCACAATGATCCACGACTCGAGCCAAACGAATGCCAGTGGCAGTGGCAGGCCTTAAAATTTACGTCGATACATTTGACACTCAGGCAGCGAAATCTCCGAGCTGCTTTTTGTTTCTGGAGTATCCAGTTGTGACACGTAGGATCCTTAATAAAACACACTCACAAAATTCCTGTTTTTAAAAGATGCATAAAGGATAGGGGTATCGTTCAGGTGTAACGCTTGCCTAGTGTGATGGAGGCCTTGAGTTTTATTCGCAGCAGTCGAAGATAAAAATTTACCAACCCCTGCCGGATGACTGACACGAAGGCTCAGCCTCTCGCGCACCCCACGCTCAGGCCGGGTGACCTCTATCGGCGCCTCGAGCTGGCTGTAGGAGGGTAACGGCAGTCCCGCCAACCCTGAGCCGGAGCCCCTTACCTCAGGAGGCACCCGTACGCGTCCTCAGCCGCCTCCAACCGCGCGCGTCGCAGTGCCTCACGGGAGTGCCGGGACGAGCAAGCGCAGATAACAACAGCGTTGTCTGCGCAGGCGTGGTAGCGCAGAGAGTCCGAGGAGGAACTGCTGACCAGCGTCCGCACCCCGCACGGTGCCAATTGGCTCTCCTGCCAGACGTCCTGCCCTTTAACTTCCGCTAGGCTCAAGAGGATTGGTTTCCTCACTGGAGACTCCGCCCTCGCCCCACCCAGCCCTGGAGTTAGAATGTGGGTTTCTTCGGGCTGAGCGCTGCACAGCGATCCAGGCTTTTCTAGTTAGGCCCCTTGTCCTAGAAATGACTCTTAGTCTTTAGGAGAGCAAAAGCCTACCCTTCCCCCTGGCACGGTGACCTAACGGGGTGCTAGTGACAGGGTCGGTAGTAGGGTCCCCACCAGCAGCAGGTCTGTTGCAGTGTAGCATTATTGGCTACAGATTTTTACAGTGGTTGTTTAGCAAAAGCACCTAACTCCCAAGGCCTAACTGACTTACTCCGCGATCCCATCTTCAAAATGTCCAAGTGTAAAGCACGTAAGTTTGGAGTGCTGTGGAAAGAATGCATTCAACTCAAAAAAGTACAGACATTTTGAGGAGGGTGCTAGGATATGCACAATCATTCGATGAAAGACAGAATGCTTAAATAAGGCTAAATCTGATGCCATTAAGCAGGCTTGCATCAGATTTGCAAGGTGTAAGCTTTGAAAACAGCACTTCTCTCCTCCAGTCACAAATGAGGTAGCTTATCAAAGTTCTAGGCTAGTTGCTACTAGGTAGAATTCTTTCTGAATCCCCTCTCTCTCTGTCTCTGTCTCTCCCCCTCCCCCCTCACACACATTTATTTGTTTGCTTTTTCAATATTTATCTATTTATGTAGAAGTGTTCTACATGTCTGACTTTATGCCAAAAGAGGGCATCAGATCCCACTATAGATAGTTGTGAGCCACCATGTGGTTGCTGAGAATGGAACTCAGGACCTCTTCAGCTCCCTGCTTGTTTTTTGAGACAAGGATTTGTCACATGTCCCAGGCTGGGCTTGAACTCAAGATCCTTCTACTATAGCATTCCCAAGGCCTGGGTTCATAGGTTGGAATCACCCTGCCCAGCTGTTTTTAAAAAGAAAAAAAAAAAAAATTCTAGCAGATAATTTAAAGTGAAATTGAAGACATTCACTATTAATTCACGTTTTACTTTTTATCCTCCTTTTGAAAGTCAGTAAAATCTAAATGTGAATAACAACAAACATTACAGGGGTAGGTTTTCAGAGTGAGGCTAGTCTGGGGTTAGGAAATCAGGGGACAGGCCCAGAAGGACCACTGGTGTCAAGCTGGAGGTATGGACTCAGCAGGGAGCTGGCTTTGAGTGGGTTTTGGCCAGAGGAAGTGCAGGCAGTGCTTTGGGGAAATTTTGCTGAGGAGGCAAAGACTGAGAGAAAAAGAGCCAAATGACACGAGATGAGGGGGTGGGAATGCTGGGCTGAGAGGATTTTGGTTTTGTTTTGTTTTAAGATGGGAGGAACTTAGCGATATTTATAGACTGTGAGGAAGAACTCAGAGGAGAGAAAATTAAAGCTATCAGGAAGACAAAGAGCTAGCAAGACAAGGTCCCCCCAGAGCAGGAGGAACAGCCTGGAACCCAGGACACCTTCCAGGAAACCCACTTTTCTTAGTGACTCCTGGGTGGTTCCTAGCCCTCAACTCTCCATTTTGAGTTGCTAACCACAGCTGTTGGTGAGGCCATAAGAAGCTATAAAAATATAAAGATTAGAAGAGGATCAGGCCTGAGGACAAACAACAAACACAATGGGGCTAATCATACAGATCTGGGAAGTTTTCCTGGAATTGGATTAGAAATTTAAGAAAACAAATATGTTAAACTTATTTCCAAGACAAGCTTGTTTTCTACTCAAAATCAGTTGTGGTTTTAATGGGGTCAAAAGGTAAAGGGAAGCCAGGAGCTAATTGTTACTAAGGGATCCTGTAAGGCAAAAACCAAACCTAAATCCAGGGCCAGGAGTTAAAGTATTTGCTGTTTGCCTATTCTACCTCTTGGCTGAAGCTTTACTCTCTGTCAGCAATATTTAAAAAGTACTTTATATTTTAGACAGTGTCTTTTCAGGCAGTCTTAAAACTATTTGTGTACAACTGTGATGTTAAAGGTTGTTTTTAAGTGCAAGTTAATGAAAATGAAGAGGTCTATTCTCTACCCATGGAGGAGATGGGACTGTTTTTAAGCCAGGAGTGACAGCCTCAGACATGTGTTAGCTTGATTTTTGCATATTTTTTTCAAGTCACAAAAGGTCTGAGAAAGCTGGCACTGAACAACTCAGGGATGGATAAAGACAAGGGAACCCTAGGAGCTGGCAGAACCCTAGGGGCTGTCAGCCAGTGAGATGTGGTCTGGCAGCTTCTTCCTATTGGTCTTGTTCGTCCAGAGGCATGCTGATTTTCCTTCAACCATGGAATTGGGGGAGGGGAGATTTGCTTTTCACTGTGTTTACACTCATGTGACAAAGGCAAAAACTGAGAACCAAACTGAGGTGCATTTGGGTCTGCACCACTAGGAAGGGGCATCATGGTGGCAGGTACAGAGTCTTTGGAGCTGGAAGCTGCTAACAAGACTAGCAGGGTTTAGGGGCCAGAGGAGCCAGGAACTTAGGTAGGCTGAGCAGCTCATGTCTGTTGAGAAAGAATGAAATGAGTCACTGCAGCTCCTTTCCTGGGCCAGTAGTATAACTCTGGAAAAATCCAGAGCTCCTGTGCCCCAGGTTTCTGGCTAAAGATTGGAAAAAGAGGAAGCCAGGCAATGTCCCACTAGCCATTAGTCCAGATAAGCCCAGCACCTAATTTATGCAGCCACAATCTCAGCAATGATATGATAGAAAGGGACAGAGGACTCAAGGCCCATTTGCAGAGGCTTGTGGGCTTGAACTAAACATGAGATCCAAAATGAGATGGTAAGTACAAAGGGCTGAGTAGAAGATGGGCTGGGCTGATGGAAAGGACAGGAGAGAACAGACATTGGAGTTTTGTTCTGTGGATGAAGAGGTTGGAGGAACAGCAGCCCATCTTGGAGCCACTCTGGCTATCAAGAAATAAGTAGGCGAGGGTGCAGATTCATGCAGGGGTCTCACATGGGGGCAAACATGAACAAATATTGAGATAGGCCCACAGAAGTGTCTAGTGGGACTGGGGTAGAAGCAGAAAAACTATGGAAGAGACACCATCTCTGAGCCTTAAATCCCATGAGATGGAAACAGCATGACTATAGCAGGTGCTAATTATGCAAAGTATAGATCCCAGCACCCACGGCCTCCAACAGAACATGGTAGTGGGGTAGACTCAAAACCACAGTATTTGGAATTTAAATGTCCATATTGACAACAACATCCAAATCATAGCAATTTTGAGGTCCCAATTGTGTTCACATCAGAAAACACTGTTTTCTGAGAGACCTTCAACTGTCTCAAAAGTTGTCCACCCCTTTCCCCCCGCACCCAACAGAAGGTAGGGGAAGGCAGGAGTACCCATATTCAACAATCCAGAGCCCACTGTTGCTTGCTGGGAGAATTACTCCCACCCCAAGATTCATGCCTCCACCCTGAAACATCTTAGCAGGTACCAGTATGCCATCTCCAATGGCCTCTACAGAGGGTTCAGTGTGGTGACACCTTGCTCTCTGGAAGTCCTGATTCATTCTATGGTATTCAAAGTGAAAAACATCTTTGAAAGATAAGGCTCAATACACCCGGCTATCTGAGAGGACAGCTGGGTCCCCAATGACAAGAGCCAGGATTCCTGACAATGGACTGAATGAAGCCTCCCTATGGACAGTGGAGTGTCAGGAACACTGCCCTGTTTTACCTTCCTGTGTGTGTTCTAACAACCTCACAGCTGCTTCTGTGAGGGCAGTTCAGAAGCCTAAGTCCCCATGCTAGCACCAAAACATAGCTGGCCACACCTCCTCAGCAATGTAGGTATTGAGGTCAGAAGTTATGCCTGAGTCATTCTGAGGATGCTGGGATGGGCCTAAGAAGGAGTCCTTAAGGTATAACCTGGAGACCCAGCAGCTCTCTATAGAGGGCACCTGTCCAGCACAGCACCCTTAAGGATTGAGCTGTCTTTGGGCCCACAGTGTCTAGTTCTGAAAAAGGGTAAAACTACAAGACCAGCAACAAGAACACCTGACACTAAGGTGGGTTGTATGGCACCTCTGCCCATGTCTTCATGGAAAGGCTGGCAGACCTATGGATCTGGCCAGCTTCCCAGGAAATAGAGGTTGTAGACATGCGAAGGCTGATTCCCAAGGTCCAGGATGGCCCAAGCTCCAATGAGTCAGGACCTCTAGTTAAAGCTGGAGGAAAAGGAACAAAGCAAAGAGACAGAAAGAACTAGAAACCAGAAGATGAGGTATAAAAATTTGTATTTATATTACAATGACAGCATGACACAGCACAGCCCCATCTGTTAGACAGGTGGGGTGGGGGTCCCATTCCGCTATGCAGCTCAGGTCTCATAATTCACCCACTGCACTGGCACCAGGCCCCTTGCGTAGCCCCAGACTCTGGCACGGAACCTGCCCTAGTGCCCTAGTTTAGAGGCCTGAGCTAACTTGCTTGCTGGCCTGAGGTCGAGACCCTCAGTGCAGACACAGGGGTGGTAGGCTAACTGACCCAACAGAGGTGGTGAAGGCTTGGAGCACACAGAAGGGTAAGGGTTATCCAGCCACAGCTTGGTGCACAACTCCATCTGCCTAGGAAGGCAAGCTCAAGCACCCACAGGATAGGACTACAGAGGTGGGCCGAGGGCCTATACAGAAATGAAACCTCTGTGTCCTCTCCTGCTAGACCAGCTGGGCCTGCAGCAGGATGGTGGGTCTGGTACATCTGGACCACCTCCCAGTAAGGGGACCCAAGCCTGAGCCTGGAGTTCCAGACTCTGTTATGGAGTACCACATGGCTCGCATGGACAGGTGCAGATGGGGGACATGAGCAGCAGCTATTTTGGTCCAGATTTCTTTCTACACACAATAGCCTTGGCTGAATCCTATGACCACTAGTGATGGCCATATTGTGCAAATGGTAGAGAGCAGGAGGAGTAATAAAGAAGTGACTCTTAGCACCAGCCCCCATGCCTATGGGCCACCCTCATGTCTGCTAGTGGGAGGAGTAGCTGGGTAGCACCCCTGGGGGACTGAGGAGGCCAACTCCCAGACTACATTGGAACCATAGCCTGGAAAGGCAAAGGGCTGAGCTGCCACAGAATTCAGCCAAGAGAGCCACTCTGGTGAGTGGGCTCTGCTGGCAGGGGTGAAAGCAGAATCTAAGTGCTGGAGATGGAGTAGGGAGTTGATGATATAAGAATTCAGGATATATCAGGAGCCCTGGAGTTCTAAGGCCCTGAAGTGAGGCCTTTAAACATAACTCTGTCCAATGCTAAGGATAGGTGTGCTCAAAACAAATGCCCAGGAGACATGCTTAGGTAGACACTGAAGCCCCTAGTTGGGCTGAAAATGTAGACAGAACCACCTTACTGAGATGTTGACATTGCTATTCTATGGATTCCTACCCAGGCCTGCTGTCCACTTGTCATCTTGAGTACCCATAGGACAGGTTCTATGCCAGAGCTGCTTCCAGGAACTCCATTCTGCCTTTCAGTAGGTCATCTACCCTAGGATGCTCACTGGCATGACTGAAGATAAACAAGAATTCTCCCCACAGTTTGGAAATTGTTTACAAATGCACCAGAGGAGGTGGCAGGTGCTGCTGTGGGCCAGCCCATTGCCACTACCCAAATATTGCTGTGTGGTGCCCCTAGAGAGGTCTTCTATACTGAAGGGCCAACAGAAGCCTCCTAGCCAGGCCTGCACCACCTCCAAGAGCTGTATTTATCAGCTGCCTGTGGCTGACATTCCAGACCCTTGACCAAGGCCCAGAGAAAGGCTCCAGGCCAATAGGCCTGCTGTCCCCACACTTTCAGGCACAGCCACCCTGCCAGTTACCAGGGAGGCACCATTGGAAGCTAGCTAGGTCATAGCCCTGCAGGATACAAAATCAGCCATGGGGGCCACACAGGCATTCATATGTCCCTCCCAGGAGGCTGCAGCTACTGGGAGGTGCTACCTGTGGGAAAGCAGTGAGGAGGCACCTGCCAGCAGGCCTGGTGCATCCCATCAGCCACAGGGACATGCTGGTGGCAGTGGGTGGGGTGAGACAGGAGACACAAGGCACACTATAACGATGTGACAGAGGATGGGTCCCTGAGACACTGGGTCGCTCCCATCCTTCAAACAAGGACAAAACAATGGCTAGGAAAATAGAGTACAAAAATCTCATACAGGAAATAGAGGCGGCACACACTCATGTCCCTTGGCGACTCTTCAGAGCTTTTTTCTCTTTTTAAAAATGTTTCTGTTTTGTGTTTTGGGTAAAGCCTCTGCCAGCTGAGGCTGCCCTGGGCAGGGCTTGTGAGGCCCCTTCTGGGAGCTCCCTGTCGAACTTTTTTTTTTTCTTTTTTTCTTTTTTCCTTAAGAAAGGGAGATGAGAAAGCTTGGAGGAGCCAGTGGTTTCAGCTTGCCACTCAGCTTATTCCAGTCCCCTGTCAGGAAGAAAAGCCCTATCTATTTCCTATGCAGACTACACAGAGCCATCAGGGCTGTCATAAGTGAGCAGGAGCCTCTTAATGAGTCAGGCACAGGCTAGGGGCCATCATTTCCAAATGCCCTCAAGCCAGCTATCTCAGTACACACATTCTCTGATGTCCATGTGTCTGTAACTGTGTGTGTGAGCCGTGTGTGTGTGTGTGTGTGTGTGTGTGTGTGTGTGTGTGTGTGTGTGTGTGCGCGCGCGCGTGCGCGCGTGCCGTATGTCTGTCTGTCTGTCTGTGTGTGTATGTACATCTGATGGTCCTAATAGAGCAGAAGCCACCAAAGTTAGTATGAGATGTTCTAGCCAGACCCCAGGAGCATCCCTCTAGCTCCTGACACCGTGGAAAAGGATTCCACCCACCTGCTCCAGATGCTCACCCAAGTCCTACCCTTCACAAATCCCTCTGTCCACACCTCAGGAGCCTGTGTGGACCAACAGGAAGGTGGACAGACAAATGGATAGAGAGCTGTGCCCTCCTGCCTCCTTCTTTCTTTTCCTTCCTTCCTTCCTTCTCAGTCCACTCCTCTCTCCTGGGATCCGATGCTGGGGTCCAAGCTCCCCATGGTGGTCATTAAGGCCCCTACACGGATCCTGCTGAGATTTGCAGCAATGACATTTAATACTTCTGGAATGATTAGGAATCTGAGAACAGATTGTGGGTGACTACGCTGGGCTCCAGGTGTGAGAACCTGACCCTGCTTCCCTGCATGGGATCTTGCCCGGCAGAGAAGGGGCAGACAGAGGCAGGCAGACCAGGCAGCAGCTGTAGCTTTGAGAATGGCACAGCAGTAGGCTCATGACGAGGCTGGCTTCAGTTAAGGGAGGACTAGAAGGCTGAGACGCTTGGCTAGGTGGGCAGGCAGGTGGGCCAAGAAGCAAAGAACATGGAGCCTACGAAAGGCCAGGGCAGCCAGGCCGCCTGCAAGGGTGCCCATAGCTGCTGTCGTTGCAGCCACTGCTCTGTAGGCTGTAGTGGTCATCGGCATCACTGCTGCTGCCAACACTGTCCAGCTCCCCAGGGCCAAACTCCATGCCCTCTATATCCACCTCTGAGAGAACAGAGAGAGAGGATGGGTCAGGGTGGCCCCTTCCAGGGAAGCCAGACTGGGGCTCCCTTCCAAATGATAGCTCGTGTTTCCCTTTTATAGCAGTGGAGGCTGGGGTTGAGGGAGATAAGGGAGGTCCCCAGGGCCCTGAGGTGGAAGATGCTAGGATGACTGCAGTCCAAGTCCTGGGTTATGAACCCAGACTCTGCAGCACACTGCCCAGCAGTGATCATCTTCTGCTTTCATATCGCCAGGGCATGGCCTCTGTGCCTCACTGTCGTCTTCCTATCCCTTCTTCATGGAAACCTGGGAAATTACTGTAGTACTGCAAGCAGTCAGTGGTATGGACACCCTGTCACTAATACCATTCTCTCCCTAGGTACTACCTTGTCGTCCCTGGAGCTCTGGTGATAGCTGTACCCAGAGGCCCGGGGTGAGCTGCCCTAACTCCTACCTTGCTCTGAGTCATCCGTGGACACAGCAGAACCAGTGCTGTCAGTGCGCACACGCTCTACACTCTGCACCGATAGTTGCTCTAGACGACGCTTGAGGAAGCGATGCTCCCGCTGCAGCTGTTCCTTGATGCTCAGTGCTCTGCGGTCCTGCTCCTCCAGTTTCTGGGGATAGAGAGTGGTCTGAGAGCCCATAGCCAAGAAGGAATAACCTCCCTTGGGCATAAACACAGAAGCTTTACAGGTAGGATCTCTACCCATGATATGACCTGCTAGACAGAGCCACAGGATGCCCAGCCAAAGGCTTAATATGCCCTCTCTTCACCCCAGCAAGATAACCACTTATTCAGCTTGGTTTTTTACTCTTAGCATGTTAACTAGCTGTAGAATGCCCAGTACTGCTGGCCAGCCCCAGGAAATGGAACACATGTGGGCCTCAAGTCCTGGGACAGTGTCATCCAAACTTCGGTAGGCACCTCCCTCCAACCCACCTGCCCCTGAACTAGGCTTTCCTGGAGTATACCTGCAGCATCTGAGAATGGAACAGCAGTAGAAAATGGTAAAAAGGACACCTGTAAGCAACTTCTTAAACCTTCCTGTGTGGGGTCCCACCTGAGACACTGCTGGTTTATTAAAACCTCAGTGCCTTAGATACACATTTCAAAGCCACTTGACCTGTGAGGCAGAGGAGCCCTTCTGAAGGGAAAGACCTACCATGGTCAACCCAAATGTCCCAAGAACACTAAATAAGCAATTCTCAGTCTGAAGGCCTTGGGGGCTTAGCGTAGCTCCACACCAGCTCCCAAGAACAGTCCCCACGGACCCTCCACTTCCCTTAAATATTGTCTACTCCCCGTCAGACCATCTGTGGAGGCGTACGACCACCCCTGTCCTCTCAGCTCCGCCTCTTCTTCCAGCTGCTGCCCCTTCACAGGCCAGTGATACAGAACTCTCTGTACCATCCAGGGCTTGGGCTATCCCTGTCAGTCACCATTCAACAAACCCCAACACAAAGAATGTGACCCTCACACCACCAATCAGCTCCTCTTGGGTCTCCCCATAAACTCCTGGCATGTACCTGCTAGGTGGCTCCACCACCCACCTCCAGGTCCTCTGAACCAATGGCTGTCCAAGAGGAGGGATGGCTTGGGGGACACTGGGGTAGCTGGAGATCAGAGGACACAGCTTGCTTACCTTGATGTGCATCTTGGCACGCTTCAGGAGGCTCAGAGTGGTATGGCGTGTGCTGTCAGGGCCCAAGGGTACTAGCTGCTTGAGCTGTTCCAGGTAGAGTCTGAGTTTAGCTCGTCTGAAAGAGCCAGAGACAGACTATCAAGGTAGGCAGCAAATCCCACAGAACTATGGCAGATGTGGCTGGTGGTAGGTGAAAAGTGGCCAACGAGCCCCTCTGCAGGCCCCAGTATCACTACAGGCCTGCCCCTTGACCTGGAAGTTGCCCCAGACTCTGCCTCAAGGCTGGAGTATCTAGATTCCTCTCCAGGAATTCCCTCTGGCATGGATAACACTTCCCCTGAGGAACAGCCTGCCACCTCTGTGGATATGGTGTCTACATGGTTCCATAGGGCCTAAGAACCCAGAGAACAAATATCTACGTTGTCTACTCTGCCCTGTATAGTGTTCTCTAGTCACTCTTGTCCCCCTGAGTTGATAAGGTCTAGGGAGGGCCGAGGACCAGTTCTCTCTGCTGAGTTTGTGGTCTCACTGGAAACTGCATCATTCCAGACTTCTGTTCCTGTATCCGTTTGTGTGGATCCATTTTTTCACAAAATTGGAGCCATATTCATAGTACTTGTTCATATGATATAATGCTTTCTTGCCTGGTCTGTAGGTACAACCAAGTTCACCTCCAGAGGCTATCTCTGACACTACCATGATCACAGAGACTGATGTTATGTCTGCACATTCCCCCTGAGCAGTATCTGCAGGACATTGGTGTTCTAAGTGATGCCTGATTATGGCACCAGTCAGGCCCTATAGGAAGCCAAGGTGGTTTCCAAGTCAGCATGGCTTGCTCTGGACACATGCTTACAAATGTAACTCACAAGTCAAGGACAGATTTTTTTTTTTTTTTTTTGAGGATTGTGGAAACCTGCTACCCAAATGCCTGCCATGGCCAGTGCCCACACATACTCCACATATTCCTCTTTAACTGTGTTTTTAAAATTTGCTTTTTTGTTTTCTAGAGAGAAAGAAAGAAAGTGTGGAATTGGATGGTGGGAGGTAGGGAAGATCTAGGAGGAAATGGGAGGGGAAACCATGATTACAACATATTGTATAAAAACACCTATTTTCAATTAAAAAAATAGTGGCACCATGCTGAAAGTCTCTATCTGGACTTCAGTCACAGAGCCCAGGCATCCCCACAGACTCCTCAGTCCTATAAGGAGACCACCGAGGGACATATCACAGGAGCAGCCATCTCTTGGACAGAGGAGGGGGCCCTTGGGTACAGGAAGGAAGAGACGAGACCATAGAGACATGTTAACAGTCATACACAGGGGAGGGGCGTGTGCCACCCATGGCTATTATGTCTTTCAAACTGCACCCATTGCTGACAAAGCACTTGCTCACCTATCCTCTTCTCACCTAGCCTCTTGGCCAAGCATCCTAAGGCCTAGAGGTCCTTTTGGTGAACTGGAGTTAGACCTTTGGGAAGAACTTCTTAGACTCAGGACTGAGGTTGGGCTTAGCCAAGAGGCAAGGTGTAAGTGAGAGTATGTAAGCCCCTGACTCTTCCTCAGGGCTAGAGGACCTTCACTCTCGCTGTCCATAGTCAGGTTCCTGGCTCCATACTACTGCATGCTTCGTTACCCTCCCAGATCCAGATCTCAGCTTCATTGCTTCCAGCATGTGAGTATCCAATCCTAGGAGCTGAAGGGACTAGAGAACAGAGCTGGGCTAGGGAGCAGAGATGGAGTCTTCCCAAGATAGACTCCACTGCCCTGGAGCCACCATTGGGATTTGTCAGGTGGTGTGGCCGCAGACCCTTTTCTCCAGGTGTACTTGTTACATAGCAAACAGCAATTCATTTAACCATGTCAGCAACAATGGCTTTTTGGTAATTGATGGAAAGGGCAACCTGACAAGAAACAAGTTCTCTGTCCCAGAGAGGACCACACTGCCATATTTTGGTGTATCTATATTTCCAGTGCATAAGTGTTAAGTGAAAACATTAGGATACAGAACCACATATGTGACAAGTGACCCACTTTTGTTTAAAAAAAATAAAAAGGGCAGACGCACACAAGAGACTCAACAGAACACAATGAAGCACAGGAAGCAGGCATCTCAGGGATGCGGCTGGCAACGTTTATTTCTTTAGCTTAGTGCTCTTCTGTATTTTCCAGGTTTTCTATGCTTTTAAAACCCCACATTTACGTTTACAATCAGAGAAAGACATGTTTGTACAGGAAAGAAACACAGCTGAAAGACAAATAACAGTAGAAACGCATTTGCAATACATATAAAAGACAAAACGGTTAGTATTAGTGATATTTTGAGCTCATACACATCAAAAATAAAGAATAGTGCCTTCAAGTAACAATAAGCAAAGACACAAACAGGCAAGTTGCAGAAAAAAGGGGGCAACTCTAACATGAAAACAGACTCTGTCCCTTGAGTAATCAGGAAATGAAAACCCAAACAAGCAGATGCTCGTTTTCTCCTTTGTACCAACTGCAAGGGAAAGCGGTGGCTGGAATCGCTCGGATACTACATGGGGACCTGCCACAGTGCCTGTGGGAGAAGCGCCATTGACTTTCGGCCCAGACCACTGACCAATACTTCTACTTCTAGAATCTGGGTGCTACAAAGCCATTGCTGGGCATCTGAAGACTCAGCTCAACAATGATCAGGTCAGAGAAAACCTGGGAAGTATGGCTGTGGGCCCCTACAGGCTCTGGGGTCAGGTAGGATAGGGGCACATGGACAGGTCTTCAGCACTTTCATGGTATTAGTGAAGGATCCAGGTAGGGATAGTGGGTAACAAGGGCCCTTTATCACTTCAGGAGCTCCAAGTGACCAGGATAAGGTCTGTGAGTGGGGTACAGGGAATAAATGAATAATACTTTGAAAAACGATATTTCTTCAAGAGAGGAAGTCACCTGACCACACACAATCACTGTAAAAGTAGTATGTCAGCCCAAACCCAGAAGAGTGTATATCCAGGGCTCAGCCTGTGGTTGGGTGAGGGGATGTGGCGAAGGTCCCCCACTCCTATTTCCAGTGCCATAATTCTAGAGTCTAGGATGCTCTGGAACCTCATTAAGTCTCCCCAAAGACACTATAGCACACCAGACTCAATGCCAATACTCACTGCTGTCCCTAGACACCCCAAACTTGTCAAACCCCTGTGCTTCTAAAGGAGGCAGAATTACCCCTAGAATCCCTGCAGTAGTACCAGCAACAGCCCTACCTCTCCTCACAACCCAGCCCCTTAACAGTAGAAGCCACATGTAGCTTCTCACAGAAAATCCCTACTTCTCAAAAACAGGCCCAAAAGCTAGGGACAGGGGCTTGGCTCTATACCAGGGTCCCCTAGCACACGTGTGTCAAAGTTTTGGCTGGTTGGCAGAGGTAAGTTCCAGGTCAGGTTTCTGGAAAAAAAAGAGGGCAATGAGGAATTCCACTACGATCATTGGCTGGGGGGGAGGGGCACCTACTCGTGCCTTTTTGTCAGCATCTTCCAGCCACTGCTAACAAACATGCTCCTATGTGGTTCCACGGAGCTGCATCAGGCACTTGTGGGCACCCATGCAAGAGCATGCCAAGGCCCAGCAACCATCTCTGTGCCTAGATTAGAGTTAGGGGCCTGGCCTGAGAGCCTAGACCTGACCTGTGAATGTATTGGGACACTCAGGAAGTGCTAAGGACCAGGAAGAATGTCTAGAGCTCTCACTAGCTAAGACCAAAGGCTAGAGCTGAGCCTAGGAGGGTTGCCAGGCCCTGAGGTCAGCAGCAAGTGCTAGACTTGGCAACTCTAACTGAGCTACTGACCTACAGGGGTACTGTTTAAAACTCCAAAAGGGGAAGTCCCACAGGCCTACCTGAGTCTCTCTGAGGGACATTTCCAGTGAAGACAGTGTCCCGGGTATGCCTCTTATGGCCTGCTGGGCAGCTAGCCAGATATTTCCTTCCTTCCTCAGGACAACACACAAGCCCTTCCTTCAGCCAGGAGCAGCCAGGAACACCTGGCATCGATCTCAGGCCGACTACAGCCAGGACTAATGTCCCTACCAGGACCCAAGCCCTAGGCCTGTGGGCTGCTCAGGGCTATGTACGTCTGTGGCTTTATTAATAGAGAGAAAGACCCTGCCCTGAGCTGGGTAGCAGAGAGCCTCAGGACGTTCAACCACCCTCACCCTGTCTTAAACTAAAACCCTCCATGAGACCTAGTGTAACTATAGGCTTGAAGAAGATGACAGAGACCAAGGCCATGGTCAATGGATGTCTACAGAGGTTAGAGGTCAACTCTTATTCTTCCTAGAGGTTGCCATATCCTAACTACCCATGCTTTCCTCAAAAGCATTCCCCATCTGTCCTTACCATCAGCTGTCCTCCCAAACACCACTTCCACTATATTCCAGGCCACTGTGCCTGGGTCTGTACAAGGTTGGCTGGTTTCTTCTGACCTAGGAGCAACCCCAAGCCTACCTCACACTGGCTTCCATCCCTGTGGCCTAGCCCCTTGGGAACCCCCCAACCACACACAGCTAGTGCAGGAAGTGCATCTCCTCAGGGAACATGGTGTTCTGTCCCTGCCCAGCCACCCGCCCCAACCAGAGTCCTAAATCCCGGGGAGAGCGGAAGTTGGCGCTGCACTGGGTGCAGACATGGAGGAGGGGGAGGGAAAGAATTGGCTGGGTTCCAGACCTTCCCAGTGCACCCAGGAGGGTTCATCTAGGATGCAGAGTTACACACCCCACCCCTCAAACACCAAGAAGGCAAGGCCGAACTGGTCCTTTCAATAGATAGGAGCAGAGGTCAGGATGGAGCTATTGCCTAGTATCTCTCAGGGGCTTTCCCTGGTCCTCGAATGGGGGCTATTGCTTATGGGGTTGCCTGGCCTGAAATACTTAGGCTTTCACTGAAGCTGATGTTGGCAGCACAAGAATTTCCTTCATCTCCCACCTCTCTGGGCTCAGCCACAACTTGTCATCGCTGGCAGAGGGAAGACACAAATGACAAGATGAAGCACCCTTGAGAGCCACCAACCACATACCAGGAGCTGAGTAGAGCCAGAGTGCAGGGAGAGTGCCTGGGCCTGCTGCCCTCTTGATGCTCTCTCAGTCATGCAGAACATCACAGCTCCTTAGAAAGCAGGCCCCAAAGGGCACAGAGATAAGGGGCAAAGGGATGAATCCTCTACAAAGGCCTTTGTACTGAGAGCTGAAACAAAGTTTTCAAAGGGGTTTAGGCACACCTAATCATACCCATGTCCTCTTCCAGGGAGAAAACTCAGAATGCTACCAGCACAAGGATCTGTGCTTGAAGTCTTTGGAACCCACCAGTTCTGACTCCAGGCTAAACTACAGAATAGGGCCTGGGCCCAGCCCTTGCCTGCCCATCTAAAATACCTGAGAACAGACCCTTGATCCCTCCAGAACTGATCTTTCCAGAGCCTAGAGCATAACCTGGCAACCCAGATAGGTCAGGTCAGCAAAAGCACCCCCTCAGCCTGGGGTTGGGGGAGCAGTCACTTCCAGTAGCTCACATGGGAATGGGGTTGCCACTTACCTGTGCTTTTCTAGTTCGTTGTGTGAAGACCTGTTTAGAGAGACAGAAAGACAGGGCTCACTCCGAGGCCCAACACCAGAACACAAATAACAGTTGCTCTTTGTAGAGAGCCATAGTGGCTAGGAGGGTCTAGGTCCAGGATATCTCTGGATGCTAGGAGCTAAGGCAGGTATACAGCTGCTTGCCAGAGGTTAGGGTAATGCCACACTGAATTGAGATGACTGGGGCTGGCAGGTGCCCAGCTACCTTCCTTCTCTGCTCCCCTTTCCCTCAGGCTAGCAGTGTCCTTATAAGCAATACAAGCCTCTGAGCATGTAACACAAAGGCTAGGCCCTCAAGAGACAAGATGATCCTGTCTTCCCACAGCCATTCTGTCAAACAGATAGAAACACCCAGGACAACACTGTTACAGTCCAGTCAGCTCACAAGGGCATTTCTAAGAAATGGATGCTTTCTGGACCTGTAGGTGCATAGCAGGACACAGAAGATGGCCGGCCATTTCCACTTCTCTCAGGAGCTGCACTATCCCAGAACATGCCACCCTGAGTCCAAGTTTATCTTTCCTGGGAATAGTGACACCATGGACTGCTTGAGCCCCCATTGGCCAAACCCACTCAGATCAGAGCACCACAGGTGCCACTCAGGCTTCCAAGTGACTCTCTCAATCTAAGGGAATGCCACAAACCAGCAAGGGCTTCTAGGTCTCTGGGCTGCTGCACAAAGGAGCAGAAAGCTCAGGACACACCCAGACCGAGTCCCTCACTGCGTTTCTGCGGGCCACTGCCCACCTGTTCATTCTGCTCCTGCTCCAGAACTTGGATCTGGTATCTTCTACCAAAAAGTCTGCATACTCTGCCTGCCCCATTGCCTACTGAACCATCAGGTTACTAGTCACCCGGCTTCCCTCAAGCCCTGCTGATTCCTGGACTCCCCTATGTAGTCTCCAGGGTCTTCAAAGACCTAGTCACCTGAGCTGGGCCAGAGCCTCAGAATCCCCATGAGCCAAACAGGGCCAAGAAAGGCAGCAGAGAAGCTCCTCACTGGCCTTGGATCTACAGCCCAACTGGGTCTGTAGGTTTGCTAGTGTATAGGAGGCTGGGGTCAGCAGGGACCTTCACTGTTGAAAAGACATTTGTCTTTCTTGTTCCCAATCCTAGACTGCTGTCTGGGCACCTTGATCTGACCCCTCTGCTCACCCTCTTGAAAACATGACCCTGAAGGCTAGCCCCAGGTCCCTGCCCATGGAGTCATTGCCATTAGAGACCTCCACAGAGCCCACATCAATTACAGGGCTGTCTCCTTCCTTCAGTGTGTCCTTCCTGCTCACCTCACCCTGGCCTGATATACACAAGTCTGTCCTTCAATTTGCCAGGACACAGGGGCCTTACAGGTTCAGAACTGCCTCCCCACATCTGAGATCCCAGCTTCTCAACTGAGCTGGCTGAGGACGGCCTCCTGAGCAGTGACTAGAGAGAAAAGAGCTATGTCTGCCACCCCTAAGGTCTTAGGCCTTGAAGGAGAATATTCTGTCCAAGGAAGCTTTAGGGGAGGTGCATTAAAGTCAGGGAGGCCCTCTGCATTCCCTGCCCCTCACACCCAGCTCTCCATCCCAGCAGAAGGTTGAAGGCTAAGGACCTCACCCAGGAACAGGGGACAGAGGTGGTTAAATGGCCCTGGGCAAGTAACTGAATCTGTTTATGCCTTGGTTTCCTCAGTTGTAAAATGGAATTCAAAACAAAGCTTCTTAGTAAACTTATTATTTATGTGCATTGGTGTTTTGTTTGCATGTGTCTGTATGAGGGTGTCAGGTACCTGGGAAATGGAGCTACAGACGTTGTGAGCTGCCATGTGGGTGCTAGAAATTGAACCCAGGTCCTTCCTCTGCTGAGTTAACTGCTGAGCCATCTCTCCAGCCTCCCAAATTAGGCTTCTTTTGCAAGGCTAGGTCAGATTGGTTACTTGTGTATATGGCAGGAACACTTGAGTGCCTCAGCTACTACTCCTATCACCTGCAGGTACTCCAAGGCACAGTAACCTCAACTCCCAAACCTGGGGTTTAGGGCAGACAAAGCAGGGGCCAGGGCAGCTAGCTCACTGTGGAAGCTTGGGGCAGTGAGGCCTTCAACACATTTATGTCCTTCTGCAAACTGCCCAAAGCAGGAAACCAGGGGCTGGGACAGTTGGAAATTTAACCAGGCCTAGGACACCACAGAAATGGGTCCTTGTGCCAGCCTCTCTGTTTCCCAAGAACAGGCAGGCCACAGGAATGAGCCTCACCCTCTTCTAGGGGGCCCTGAAGCCCCCAGCCTGCCAGAGAAGCTCCCAGACTGACCAAACAGGATAGGCTCGGCTAAGGATGGTCCCTAGATACTGTCAGGTGTGCCATGGTCTCCACGGCAGCCAGGAAAAACCCTTAGGAGTCCTAGCCATGCCTAAACCCCAGCTTCCGGGCTTCCTCCAAGTACAAGGCCAAGGCAAAGAGAGAGTGCTTGGGCTTTGGGACTCTTGGTAGAAATAGCTCCCTGCAGCTCTTCGCCACAAGGCCAGCCCTGCACTTGTAGCTGGGAGTTTCCCTGTCAGTTGGCTGCGCGGGAGGGGTCACTGTCCAGGCTAAGGTGCTGGGCCTAAGAGCAAGGCCAGCTTCGAGAAGTGCAAAGGATGGAGGGGTCCCCAGTTCAGCCCATGGGAGGTAGCAGCGGCCGACACCAACTGACAACTCCTCTCCAGTCTGGAAAAGTCCAGAATGACTCTGGGCGAACGCGGGCGCTGTACGCGTGGCACTGTTTACGGCGGCGGGAGGCGCGGCCGCGGGAAGATGGCGACGCGCGGGCGGGGCCGGCACCTCCTCCAGGCCGGCCGCCCGGGTGCGCGCAGGACTGCGTTGGGGACGCAAAGAGGACGGGGACACTCGGGCGGGGCAGGCCCAAGCTGGCTGGGCACAGCGCGCGGGGGTGGGGGCTGGGGGCGGTACCTGTTGTTCGGGGCCTTGCGCACCAGGGCGGCCGTCTTTGTTTTCTTCCTGGCGAAGTCGCCGTCGAAGGGCAGCACGGATGCGTAGCCGTGCTCGGCCTCTGCAGGACAGACGGCGCGATCAGCGGCCCCCTGCACCCGCCCGCCGCCCGCCCACCCTGGCACAAAGGGGCGAGGGCTACCTCGGTCCCTACGCTCCAGGTACTCGGCCGCTTCCAACAGCAGCAACAGGGAATTCAGCTCCATTCTGCCGCCCGCGCACGGGACGGCGGCGGCAGCTGCCCGGCGCGCTCCTGCCGGCTCCGCTCGCCGCACGCCCCGCGCCTGGCGGCACACCAGCCCGACTCGCGGACTCCAGCGCTGGACCGCCACCCTCTGCCTCGGGCCCTCAAATTGACACATAAGGCGAGCGGCGGTTGTCACAGCCAATAGATGTGTATGCTCGGACCTAGGGGGCGGAGCCTAGGTCAGCCTCGGCCAATGGTGACTGGTCGGACGCCTCGGGCTGGGCTGAGAATGTTGACAGATGCGAAGCTTGGCTGGGATAGGCTGGCCCCAGTAGTAACAATTTAGAAGCCCAAGCTTAGCAACAGCACGTGGTGGCCCGGCCCCAGTGCTCGCTGACTGGCGCTCGTCGTGCATGTTAAGTAGGCTTTGCACACCGATTGGGCCAGATCGGTCCATGTAAATTGGGGCCGCGGACCAATGGTCGGCGGCGGGGCGTGGGGCCAATGAGGGCGCCCGGGCAGGACGCGTTGCCGAGAGGAAGCACGGCGCGGTGGGACCGCTGCCCGGCCTACGCTGGGGCCGGGAGGACGTGGACCGTGTCTCGGGAGACACCCGGCAGGATGCGCTGCGGGCACGCGCCCCGGCGCTTTGTCGTGCTATGCACGTCGTGCGCAACGACCTGTTGCTCGGGGTTAGCTGTACCACAGTATCTGTGCAAGCCTCGGCTTGGGGCCTGATTGGAGCAAGAGCTGGGATATTGGCTGAAGGATTGCAAACGACACCTGTCCCCACATGACTAATGGCTTCAGGAAAAGCTGGAACTTGGGACCGAGACGCAAACGGTTGGAACCTAAAAGCTTCTCAGAAAATGTCAGACCCAGAGTAGGCAGGAACACTTAGTTTTCTGGTGGCCATCAGGTCAGGAGTGAAAGAAAGGTCACCAGATCTGAGGAAGGGGCTCCAAGATCTGCTGCCACGAGCGAGACAGATCCCGGAGAGTAATCTATGGTGCTTGGTTCAATACCTAGGTGCTAGTGACAGATGAGAGGGCAAGCTCGTCAGTAGGCGCCTGACTGTGTCAGCCCTAAGCCCTAATGACCTGGACTCCTCAGGCTGGTCTGTGGATGCTTGGGAAACGGACAGCCTAACACCATCCTCTGTAACCCCCCTCCCCCCCCCCCCCGCCCCGCGCTTGATCTCTCTGTTTTGTTGTTTTGTTTTAGGTTGAGAGCAGACCAGCAGGCTGGACAGCAGCCTTTAAAATACAAGGAGGCTACTGTTGCCAACAGCAAAAATTACTAATGCTACACTTTATTGTGGGACCAAGGCGGATTCATGATACACACTTCCTTGTGGATCTCTGTATGCCCAATATGCAGACAAAGAAATTTTGCAGAATACCCTTGAAATAAAAAAAATGGGGATCGGTGCTCTCACACTGGTTACTCAGGACTGGTAACAATCTGGGAATGTGGAAACTAGAGACACTTCCCTCCCAGCCTGGGTGTAAACCACAGATGTCTGACCTGTGGGGCAGGATTAAGAATAACAGGTGCTCAACGGAATCTTGCAAGACCCAGTGGGGAACCTCATGCTGCCATCAATAGTCCTGTATAGACACTGAAAGAACTGGACCATCCCCACAATCACCATGGGGCCAGGTAGATAGAACCAGTTAGTCTGCAGGGTTTCCCAGAGTTGTGAATGAGAAGGATGTTCCTCTTTATGGAGCTCAGAGAACCATGCTGGAAGCTGAGCTCAGCACTGGAGGGGGGCAGCATTTTGAAGGGTGCACCTTTGCTTAGCCAGGCTGCCTCCTGCTACTGGGACGGGATGTTCCAGTCTACTGAAGTGGGGCATGAGGGTGACCACAGCCCTCCAGCCTGGAACTTTTTAATCTCAGCCTAGCACACTAGCTCCCACCAGCTGCACAGAGGACAAAGCACGTTCTGGTGCCCAAAGGGCTCTGCCTCTCCGCGAGCATACAAAAGCTGGGAGAAGTGGACAGTGGTGACCTGGTGAGTGAAAATGGCTGTAGAGGATGGTGCAGGACAGCAAGCCTACTCAAAGAAGCTGCAGAATGAACTGGATCCCCAGGGAGGGTCTGGAAGTCGCGGCCTGAAACAGGAACCAGCTTGCAGGTGCAAAGGGCAAACTAGTCGTGTATAGACCAGAGAGGTCTCTACACCCCTGGCCTTCACTGTGTGAGATGGGACAGAGGTGCCCCAAAGTTCCCAGGATTTGGGAAAAGGAGGCAGAAGGCTGGCTGACCAAAATCCTCTACCTCATTGCAGGTGGCTTCCAGACTCACCGTAGAGGAGGCCAGTGGGGAAGAAGATACCTCCACTGTCTTCTCTCACAAACTGGGTAACCCAGCATGATCTAAGAGTAAGGGCATAGGGCCTCCCCCGGTCTGGGGTAGATGATCAAGGATTGCAAGGCTGCAGTCTGCCTGACCTTTCCCTAGAGGCCTCCTCCACCTCAGTTTCTCTGACTAGAAATGAGGCGAGCACCCACTTCCGGGGCATTTGGAGGATAGATCAAAGAACTTTTGGTCTACTGTGGGAAAGAGTTGCTTGATCCCTTTCTCCAACTCTCTCTCTCTCTCTCTCCCTCTCTCCACACACACACACACACACACACACACACACACACACACACACACACACACGAGAGGGAGAGGGGGGGAGGAAGGAGGATCGAGGGAGGGAGAAACCTCTAGAAGAATGGTTTTTAGGTCTTTTTTCCCTTACCCCGCCCTGGCTTCCTTTCTCTGGGATCAGACCACTAACTTACTGTAGTAGACAGCACCCTTAGACCTCCTTGTCCAGGCTTCTCAGGAGCACCAGGGGTGTCCCACACAGCTAGAGCAGAAAGGATGCTGAAGCCTACTCCAGCTCCATCTCTGATGACTTGATCCTGCCCCCCCCACCACCTTTGGCCTCTTCAGTCATTAGAGTAGACACCTGGCATCCACCAGGCCCAGCCCTAGCATCCTGTTTTGCTTACCCACCTGTCAGAATCCTGCAGCCTGCACCTGCCTCTCCTCAGACCCTTAGTGGGCAGCTCCTGGAGAAGAGGTCTGGATCTGTAGGATGGTGGGACCAGCAGGCCCTAGAGAGCCCCAGTCCTCTACAATCTGCTGCTTCCTACCCTGAGAGGCTAGTGCATGCCCACAACAGTGAAGAGTTACAGACTTTCTGTGTGAGTACATTCCTGAGAGCCATTCTGGATTCTCATATGGCCATGAGAATTTGACTCTCTAAGCCTAACTATAAAATAAGAATGATAACCTTAGCGTTTAATGACACATTGAAAGATGCATGAAAAACCCTAGGCAGCAACAGGCTCAGTGCAAAGCAGTGCCCAGAAAACAGCAGGAATATGCTCAGCACTCCTGTGGAGTAAGTACTGCAAATCCCTGGCCACGCCCATGGGGTAATGGAGCCCATAGGGGCAGGCTTACCCAGACATAACTGGTCAGAACCTGGGGTGGAGCCTAGGCTGCCAGGCTGGCCAGTCACAAGTCCCAGGCCTGGGCTCTGAGCACTTGGGGGCCTTCCAGAAACTTTGACATGCAAGAAAACACTGTTCAGAATACAAAAGGAAGACAAGAAAATCAAAATGCATCAAGATATAATTAATGGTCTATGAAAACTAATATAATGTCAATATTTTTAAGTTTATAAAAATATAACAGTTCATGAATGATGTGTGGAGTACTTTTTTCATTTTCAAGTTTTCCCACTATACTAGTGGGCCATGCATAAGTTAACAATTTATATATTAAATGAATTTTGTAGCCCCAGAGGTACAAATCTTTCCAATGCTTTCACAGAGGAGAAAAAAAAAAATGTCCATGAATGAGGGATATAGGTGAATGCACTTACTTATTGCCATGGGGTCTCCACAATAGGCAGGGCCAGAACCCTGGCAGATGAACCACCTGGGCTTTGGCTAAGAGGCAACGGGAAGGCCCAGCCCTGCCTCTGCTGTTGAACTTATATGATTGTAGGGTCCTCCTTCTTGAAGGTTATACATGAATCCTAGGGACTGCTAGGGGTGTGAGTCAGCACTAATATCAAACAAGGCTTCCTTGAGAGCCTAGGAGGAAGCTCAAACTTCTATGCTTTGAAGCCAGAGATAGCAGGAGTTGGCTCCTTATTGCCTCCTCCACCTCCCTCTTCCAGTGCTGACCGAACCAGGCTCACAGAAGCCACAGAACCTCTCAGTCTGGCATGATGTTAGCCCCACCCCAATCCTACCTGAGAAAGGCATCCCATTCTAGCCTGGACTCTCTCCTGGCCTCCCACAGCTTCCAGGGCATGTCTACCCCGCTGTCTGCCATTGCTGTGCCAGTATAGACTCTTCTGGCCCCTCTACCCATAGGCAGAATCTTGAAAACTGGGGAGTAGCCTCTGGGTCTGTCTTTGCTGGGATTCTGTCTGGACTCAGGGTGCCAGTCACATTGGGGTGACCCCTGCATAGAAGCATACCCTCCACCCAGAACCCAAGTATTGCTGAAGAGTCATGGAGTGCCCCCTGGTGGCAATTAAGGGCTGCAGCCAGAATTTTGGCTGGGTCAAGGCCTGTACAGACGGGAGAGAGGAACCCAAGCTTCAAACCCATGCTTAACTCGAGTGGAAGAATTATCATTACCACAAGGACACCAAAAGTCCCTCAGAGTCCCATGCCATGCCATACACCCAGGGTCACTATATGTCTGGCTTTTCGATACCTTTTCTCTACTCTGGCCAGGACTCAGATGAGTGTGCAGTGGAGACACCATGCTGCCTCCAGCCAGGGCTATCCTGGAGTTCTTGGGAGAGGCACATAGGGGCAGAGGATAAGTTAGCTGTACAAATGAGACGCAAACGAGGAATAAGCATCAAGGGACATCTGAACTTTCATACGTGGTCCCTAGAACCACTTCTGTGGGCCCTGAATAGACCCTATGGAAGTGACAAAGTGGAACTCTACAGTGATTAAATGAGACTGTCCCCTATAGGTTCAGATCTGTGAACACTTGATCCCCAGGTGGTGGTATTGTTGGGGAAGGTTTAGGAGGTATGGTCTTGATGTACAAAGTATGTTACTGGGATGGGCTTTGAGTATTTTTAGTCCTGATTCATGTCCAATTATCTCTGCTTCATGCTGTGGTAAAGAATGTAAGCTCTCAGAAATCTCTGACACCATGTCTGCCACTCGCTGTCATGCTTCCATATCACAATGGAATTTTACTTCTCTGGGACCCTTAAAGTCAAATAAACTGTCTTCTGTCAGTTGCCTTGGTCATGATGTTTTATCACAGCAACAGAAAAGTAGCTAATGCTTCAGACATGGTGTTAGATGTATCTCTTTCTGCTCTCTACCCATGCCACCTCCCAAGAACAGGCATAGCAGTCTCTGCTCTTGACCCTTCAGCTTGCCAGCTTGTCTCTGGTAGAGTTGTAGGCAGTCTGGTCCCTGAGCACCTGGGGACCCCTGCATATCACTGCAGTCTCCGATAGAGATGTTGGGAGAATGCTAAGGGCCCATTCCCAGGACTATGCATAGCCAGAGAATAATGAGAACCCTGTTGCCAACTGCCAAGCATGGTTAGGTGGTCATGAGCTGGCACAACTCCCAAATTCCAAGGATAGCTCCTGGCACAACTAGCTTGGACCTGTCTTTGAGTCTTCACTTCATTGGACACATATACTGCAATCTCTTGATGGATGTTCCTTGAAGCACACAGCTCAGCTGAGTGCTGACTGATCTTCATGAGCTTTGGTTTCCCTATCTGTGACAGGGGATCCTGCTCTCTGGAAGGATTGTCTTGGGCATATAAAATTCTGGGACAGCAATGCTAGTAATAGTGAGGGAAACTAAGGGGTCAGAAAGGAGGTCCCAAGGCTATCCTAAAAGAACTGATTTCAGGGGGCTGGAGAAATGGCTCAGTGGTTAAGAGCACTGGCTCTTCTTTCAGAGGTCCTGAGTTCAGTTCTCAGCAGCCATATGGTGGCTCACAACCATCTGCAATGAGATCTGATGTCATCATCTAGTTTGCAGTGTGCAGATAGAACATTGTTTACATAATAAATTAATTTTAACAAACCACTGATTGTATACCTGGATCTCTGAGCATACTTTATGTCTCCTGGGAATCCCAGGAGTTCCCAAACACAAACCCGAACCATAAATAAGGCTTCTAGAGCCTTCTTGAATGTCTTATCAATTGCTCTGCTCTTGATGTGGGGATAGCTCCATAGAAGGGTGAAGTGACCAGATACCCTACATTTATCACAGAAGACTTGAAATTCCTCCATCACAGGTGAATGGGACAGTTGATCATTCTCATTGAAGAGCATCTGCAATCCCAGGCCTTAAACAGGGCAGTTCATGGCACAGCTCCCTTAAACAAACTCACAAAGGTAGATCTAGGCTGCCTCATAGTCTCTCATGAGCAGATCACATGAGGAAGAGCACACGTGCACACACAGACACGCACACACAGACACGCACACACACACCACACACACACACACACACACACACACACATACACACACACACACACAGATTCAGGCCCCTCGAGAGGGCAAATGTGCTGGTTTGACCTTTCTCTCTTCTGCCATGGTAGGAGAGAAGGACAATATGATAATATGTTTCAGGTCTGGAAAACAAATGTCCGTGAATTTATTTATACTGTAGTGTGCACAGAGGTACACACTATGGAATAGTTCCACGTGGGCTCCTGCCAGTCCAGGCTTCCCGGTTAGGAGAAGCAGAGACCCTTCTCCAACATCTTGTAAAGCCATTGCAGCACAGCTATCCAGCCAGTGATGGACACTGGGATGAAGGTGGGTGAGGCAGGGTCTTTCTTCGGCATTCTGTGGGCCGTACGAGTCACCAACCTACCTGGGCTCTCCTTTCTTATGACTCCTAGGCTCTGTTCCACCCAGAGAGAGCCTCACTTTAAAATACTTTCTCATCAGAAAGCAGGTGTGATGGCCATTGCTGCCTCTCACAGTCCTGCTTCCCCACCTTTTGCTACCCAGGTACCCACCACCTTCATGGCACTAGGCACTTAACAATACCCAAGAACTCAGGCTCCAACAGCAGACAAAGATCCTGTCACCATGGCAATCCTGGCCTACATCAGCTTCTTGTACTCTTCCCAGAATAGCCAAAGAGGCAGCTCTGAGGCTGCTGGTTAGTACAGATCTAAGCCTAACACCATTAAGGTGAAATGGCCAAAGGTATGTGTCCTGCCCCTCCCCCTAGCATAAGCCAGAGGTCTTAGCTGCAGGATGGGTTACATATGGGGAGTCAGGCACCCTAACAGAGAAGCTAGAGAACCAGGCACCCTTCTAAGATGCCAAATAGGCTTGCAGGGGAAGTGGGTAGCCAGCTAGCCTCTCCTGAATGTTGACAGGAAGATAGGTTCTGCCATTCAATCTTCCCCAAGGCACAGATGCCCCAGTCTTCCAGAAGAAAGTCCACATCAGCGCCAGCACCATCACCTACCCAACAGAGACAAGGACTCAGTGTTCATAGAAGACACTAGAGCGTGTGCAATCCTTAAATAGATTTATGGAAATGGTTTCGAATTACAGCATTTAGAAAATAAAAATAATCTCAATACATAATATTCCCTCTGTTATATACTCTCCCCCCACCCCCGCACAGAAGCCATTTTTGTGCATGTGTATTTCACTGCTGAACAGCGATTGGATTTCATCCTATAAAAGAAGCAGTAGGTGTGTCATCTCTCTAAAAATAAAACTGTAATCATCATTGCAACGTGAAGCCTGAGATTGAAGCCTGAGGAGGTGCCTGTGCGTCTCAGCCTTGTCCAGGCCGCGCTGAGGTCTGAGGAAGTGGGTTAGAGTCCCAATGGGTGCAGAGGAAAAAGGACATGTTAGCCAAGTGCTGGCTGCCTGATGAGTTCAGTCCCAAATACCTGAGAGCTCAGCCTATGGTATCAGCAGGCAGTCAGCCCCTGCTCAGCCAGCAAGTGGCAATGGTACAGATGCCAAGAGCATGCCTGCTTCCCCAGGAGACCACTGTGTCTGCTTCTTACATTCCCCCCCTTCAAAAAAGAAATGAGACCCCATGTTGTTGAGCAGGGTCCTGAGGCAGGTGGTGAGCACTAGGGAATGAGGTGGGTGGTGAACAGCAGGAAGCCCTGCTATGATGCTGGGGCCTAGAGCCTCCTGGTTTCTACTTCTAGACTCCCAGCTACAGAACAGCACATACAGAATCAGCCCTCTCCAGTCTTAGTGTACACAGCTGGAGCAAAACACCATTAGATGGACTCTTAAGAGAAGAGAGTCCAACCCTGCCTGGCTAGGTACCCTGACCAAAAAGCAGCAACTGGGCATCCCTGGGTCCATCCTCTGAATAAAGCTGACCTCTCATTGGCTCCATGCCAGGACTGGTGTCTCCACGGGTGGAGAGGCTGGGGAGGGGGGAATGGACAGAGGCTCTCGACATTCTGGAAACCTGGGCAGGTCTGCAGTAGCAGTAGCTTGATGAGATGCAGTGAGGCCCTCCTGCAGCACAGCCTGGACAGGGCACAGAGCAGCCACAGCACCTCCTTCCTGGAAACCTTGGCTAGGACTCAAGGCCAACAGAGTTCCTTTGTCCTGGAGTCCCCAGCCCGCTCAGCTGGGACAGGACAGGCACAGGACAGGCACAGCATCACATGCCTGTCTTGTCACTGTAGAAAGGTGTGACATGAAACATGTAGCAGTGTGTGCACACACGGACTGGCTTCACCTGTCCGTAGCGCGGAAGTGGTGCTGAGTGTGATGAGCAGCGGGAACAGAAGATCTGGAAGCCAAGGAGGGACAGAAGACAATGAGCAGAGGGGGTCTTTGTCGGCCCCTTTACACAGTCCTCCCACCCAAACCAGGCAAAACAATGGTGGGCAGCAGTCAGACCCTATAGACTATAGAGCTAGAGATTTAGGAAACTCTGAACAGGACTAGCCAGTAGGTCAGGCTTCTTGAAAGTAACTAGGCCCTTCATCCTAACCACTGCAGATTCCTTCTCAACACCCCCTACCCCCTCCCTGTTCTGATCTTGGAGGGGCCAGAATTGAGCCTGGATACTACCTATGAATGGCTTAGAATATGGAATCAGAATAAAGCCTAAAACCTGAAGGACCATGTGCACAGGGACTACAAAAGCCTGACTGGATTACCAGGACATCAGCCCTAACTTCTAAACCCTGATACTGTACCTGGGGACAGTCCCCACACAACCCCAAAGATGCAGAGGGCCAGTGGGGCCCCGCCCACCTTCCCGCAGCTGCGGCAGTGGTGCTTCCTGCGGATGACGGTAAAGGGTGCTTTACAGGAGGTGCAGAAGCCACAGGCCTCATCTGGAACCCACTCAGGAGGATCTGTCACAACGAGAGCAACAGGGCATCAGACATGTAGAGTGGTAAGCTTGGGGCAGGAAAGGGTAGAGGCCTGGCCGGTGGATAGACACCTCTTAGCTCACTCCCCTGGCCCTGTTTTAGACTCACTGCCTGGGACTAGTCACAGTGTCAGTGGACAGAGGCACACCAGAGTTTCAGGCCTCAGGCGGGCCATCTGGACTGAGGTTATACAGCAGAATCAATGATCTTGCCTAACTAAGACCTGTATCTCTTGTCACTCTGTTAGGCCATCTGGCTAGTCACTAATGAAGACCTCTCTGACCCAAGCACCCATGTAACATTACAGTAGCATACTTTTCTAAAGCCTTGGGCCCCTCCCATAGATGCACTGCAGTAGTCCCAAACAGCTCAGGATTCCTCTCCCTTGACATTCAAGAGACCTAGCTTTCAGCCCTCTCGGGACAGACTCCATATGACCATAGAAGTCTGTGGCCCTTGTCTTCAGCACAAGGAAGGCTTCTGCACCCTTCCAAAGCCCCCAGAATGTCCCAGAATGTCCTGAGGTTGCTGTGTGGGCTCTTCCAGTGCAGGTAAAGAGCTGGGGGCTGAGAACTGGAGCCACAGTCAGTCCTTGGTCCTCATCCCTGAGCTTGTACCTACCAGGCTGAGCTGCTAAATGACAGGCCCAAGATCACACAGCAGTAAAGGGGCTGTATATACACAGCACCAAGGAGGAGCTACAGATGTAAGGCTACCTCTTATGGGAGGCTGTATCCCCAAATGGCCTGATATCTGGATGACTACATACAGAGTAGCTCTTTCTGCTCAGCAGACAGCATGTCAGCTCCACACCAGAGCTTCTCACATACCTTCAAAGTCCCCATCTCGAGTCTTGGCTGCCAGTTCTGATGATGACACAGTCTCCTGGCATAATGCACAGTCCTCCAAGGCTGCACTCCGTAGAGTCTGGGTAACTGAAAGAGAGGAAGAAGCCACTAGGGTTGATAGACAATGCAGTAGATGCAACTGATTGTCTTTAGTGAGCACTTGGGTGTGTCCACCTTTCCAACTCCCACGAGGGCCCCCCCCTCGCCAATCATCCCTCAGCACATAGAGCAAGTCACCTCAGCAGGTAGGACAGCAATGCTGGCAAGGGTTCCTATAAAGGGGTCCAATCTTTGTACAGTGTGGTGAAGCCAGGGGCACTTGATGGCTCCTCTGCATGAGCACCTAGCTCTGGGCCCTGACACTGACTGGTAAGACTTCCTGGCATATGATCTCCAAGGCAGAAATTTAAAGTCATGGCACCTGAGAACCCTGTCCAGAGTGTGGCCAAGGTGCCTGTCCTTGACTCATGATTTCCAGAAGGCAGCCCTGCCTGGATTGCCAGTCAGAATTTGGCCAGGTGGCAGAGCTGGTTGATGCACAAGTTCCTCCTCACCAACAAGGGCATGCCCCATTGGGCCAGATTTACAGGACCATCTGACCTATCCTATACACCCAGATACCTCATGGGCTATCCCATATATCTGGGTAGATCATGGACAGAAGCCCTTGTGCAAAGATATAGTTCTCCCTAAACAGGTACCTCAAACTAGCACCAGGGGTGTCTAGCCCCATTTCCTACCAGGAACCCTATAGGGACATAGGGCAAATCCCCTTTCTTGCCAATTATCTATTTACCTATTGTGTACATAACGTATGCAAGTACATAAAAGTGTGTACATGTATACACCTATGTGTAAATGTGAGAGTACATATGTGTGCCTTCAATGAGCTGAATATGTATAAATATGAGGAAGTGGATATTGCCACCCTCTCCTAGAGAGATGGACCTGGATCCCTTTTTTCCCTCAGGCTGGTCTGGTCTCTGGGTGCTTTTGACAGGATGAGTTTAACTAATGCTGAACTTCATCTAGTCACCTGGTCTAGTCTAAGATGGAAGGCAGGTCCCCAACCTCTTGTCTGCAGTGAAAAGTTAGCTAACCTGCTATTGCCTTTGCAAGAACCAGAGCCAGGGACCCACCTGCAAAGTGGCAAGAGGAGCCACGTCTCCAGGCTATACACCTGGCACATTTGATCCGGCAGATCCTGGGGTATGTGGTTGCCTTGGAGGTGTGATTTTCTGCATAGTCCCTTCTTGGGGACAGTGGATACAGTGGTTGGCAGGAGCCTCAGCCTGTCCCGCAGCGACACTCACCCTTCTTCAGCTTCTCCTTGTCGTCTGTTTCTGGCTTGGTGGCCATGACCTCAAACAGTGTTTTGAGAATACTTCTCAGGTCGCTGGCATAGTTTGTCTGCAGCTGGTCAGCTACACCTGATAGAGAAGCCCATGGGAGAAGTGGCAAGAAGACAGAAGGCTGAGTTGAGCCAACCACACTGGGAGAACACAATGCCATGTACTATAGGACACCCCCAGTGCTCAAGGATCAGCAACTTTAAAGAAAGAATTTCCTTGACGTAAGTACAAACTCAGGAATCAAGAGAGGCTAGGAAGGAAGGAAAGCTTTGCGTCTGAACCCACCCACCATTGCTGCACCCATGGATACGTAACTTATCCAGAGTCACAGCTGCCACAACCAAACTGTGGTGGCTGCTTGTCAAGAGCTACCCGCAGAGGCCTACATAACATGGTGCCTATGGCAGCATCTATTGCCATCATAGAAACAAGTGGATTCAAATGTCTATATTCCCCAGTACCCCACATTACACTGCCCTGAGTCACTTTGATTTCAGAGTCACAGAACAGGCTCTATATAGCCATGGAGCCTAGGGTAAATCCCACCCTGAGGTGGTGTCCAGGGCCTGGCTGTTTGGGTTACCTGAGCCCATCACTCCCAGCCACCCTGAATGAAAATACTACCCCCGCCTTCACTTACAGAGCTCTTTCCTTCCCGTAGATCTAGTCTCACATCTAGGCTTGCTCTGCAGACCACATTGCCCTCCACTTTAGCCAAGGCAAGCTGGGTCAGCCCCACTGTCCTTTCTCTCCTGAGGCACATCCTGCCTGCCCCCACACTCATGTCCTAGGTCCAGATCTCGCACCTGAAATGCAGACAAATAGGCGGTGGATCAGGTCATGGCTGCCATGGAACCTGGACCGGATCTTCTCTCTGGTGGCCATGGGGGTGAGAGGCATGGCTGCAGGGGTCACCTCCAACCTGGTGTTGTCTAAGGAGCAGGAACCAGCTGTGGAGCTGATACACAGAAGAGAGGCAGAGCAGGTGAGTAGGGGCCACAGCTAGGGATCTCTCTTAGGTAGGGTTTCTATTAAAACTATGACCAAAAGCAATTTGAGGAGGAAAGAGTTTATTTAAGATTACAACTCTCAGATCTCTACATCACAGAGGGAAATCAGGACAGGAACTTAAGACAGGAACCTAGAGGCAAGAACTGAATTGGAGAGCACGGCTTTCTTATGTAATCTAGGACTCCTTGTTTAGGGCTGAGACCACTCACAGTGGGCTGGGCTCTCCAACATCAATTACTAATTAATAAAATGCCCCCCCAATAGTTGCCTACAGGCCAATATTACAGATGCATTTTCTCAGTTAAGATGTTCTCTTCCCAAATGCCTGGGTTGGTGTCAAATTGACAAAACCCAACCAGCATAGGGTCTCTGGAGCAGGAGGTCAGAGGGTCAGGGTAAACCTGTTCTCAACCTCCCCTCCAAAGGAGCTGAATTGCCTGGATATGCTATTTCCTATCATGTAAATGCCATCAGTGTGTCCACTTTTACAGACCAATCCAGTTGCCCTGCTCTTCTAGCCCTTCCAAGTGGGCCGAGAGGCATTTACTCTAGCTTGCATTCTCATTTAACATAATCTCCCAATTTCTACGGATGACTCTTTCACCTCTCACCATCTGTGCAAACAGAAACGCAGACCCCCCAAATGTGTGCACACCTGACCCCTTGAACCTGTGAGTGGGACCTTATCTGAAAAGTCTGGCATTGAGACTATCCTAGATTATTCAGTGGGTCCTAAATTCAAACACAAGCACCCTTGTAGGACACAAGAGTGGAGGCACAGGAACTCAAGATGAGGGGGAGACCACATGTTCAGAGTCTGAGACTGGATGACACAGTCTAAAGCAAGGGACACCTGGACCGCCCTGGAGTTGGGAGAGACAGGAAGGGCTCTCTCTGGTGCTTCAGAAGGGAGACTAGCCCTGCCAAATTTTAGATTTCTGGCCAGGAGACTATAAAAGGACACATTTTTGACAACTTAGGATTCTTATTGCGGCACTCTGGTGTAGCAGCCACAGGACATGCAAACATTCTCCCCTCTTAACACCGGTTCCTCCCCTCTCCAGTGGATAGTTTTATTACATTTGTTCTTTGGGAGTTCATTCTGACTGTGCACAGGGATTCACAGAGAAATCTCTGAAAAGTTAGGGCTCCACCTGGCCAAACCCCAAACCATAAATTAGTGACTGGGGAAGGCTCGGGGCTAAAGCATTTGCCATGCCTGGCTTTGACCTTTACCATTAGTAAAGCTGAAATGCTAAACACAAAGTAAGGTCTCCTAAACTTGCAACAGAATGACAGAAGCCACCAGAACAACAGTGGCTACCGAGCTGAGGAGGCTAGAGAGTCCTGGAGAGCAGCCTGGATGAAGATGAGGAGGAAAGAGAAAGCAGGGAGGAAGCACGAGGAGCAGGCCATGAGCTGAGGCCAAAGACAGAGAAGACAGCTCAGCACTTAGGAGCAACGGCTGCTCTTCCAGAGGAGCAGAATTCGCTTCCCAGAACCCATATGGTACCTCACAACTGTCGGTAACTCCAGTTCCAAGGGATCGGACTCCCTCTTCTGGCCTCCACAGGTACCAGGCATGCATGTAGTACACAAATATACATGTAGACAAAACAGTCATACACATTAAATAAACACACAAAAGGCAGAAGACTGGTAAGAACTAGAGAAAAGAAATCGCAAGCCTTGGTTGCCAAAAGTTTCAGAGAGCTGCCACACTGTACATGCCAAGAGTCTGTCACTGTACTTACTCACTGGAGCCCTGAGCACACCAGCACCCAAGGACCATTCGGTGGTTCTAACACAAGCTGGCAAAACTGCCTACTGCTTCTCACTCACTGCTGCCAAGAAGTAGAGCCACTGTGGGCTTAAGCCCACCACAATAGGTCTCCAATAGAGTATGTAGGGCTGCAAACCTGCAACATCTACATCTATACCCAAAACAATAAGTTCTGCTTAGAACTGTTAGTTAGGCTTTGGATAGTCTCTAGGCCACTGGCATTCAAGGGTCTAGCACTGCCAGTACAGGAAGTGCTTCTCATTGGCTGTTGCAGATTCTCTTCAGGTAAAGTAAAAGGACCCCAGTCAGTTGACTGACAGCAACTCATGACCTATACTGTCTCTCTTTTCCTTCTAGTAGAAACTGATTTATTTGTTAGTTTATTTTCTATGCTAAAGTCTTGCTTCAAATGCTTATGAGTACTTGACTATTTGGTGTATTTTAAAGGAAAGTCTGCCTGACAGAAGTAGAAAATGGTATTTTGTCTTGCTGGAGTGCAAACTTCTGCAACCACTTTGGAAAAGTATTTTGGCACCATCATAATAAAATTGTATTGCCCTCCCCCCAATTCTACAGCTCAATGGTCCATTGCCAACACAGCCCTGAATCCTCTGTCTGTACATCTGCTGACACAACCAAACCAGTGTGACAGCACTCCATGTTCCCATGGATCCCAAACCTCCATGAGATACAGAGTCAACAGCAGTCTACAAAGGCGAGGGTGAACCAGCCCAACACGGCCCACTATAGGCATGATTTAACTTACAGTCTATATGAGCCCCTGGACATGCAGTGGGAAAACACAGGGCTGTGCTCATGGATACAATCTTGGGTATGGATGCATCTGGGAGCACAAAGGTGAGATGCCATGAACACTCAACCATGGTGAACTAAACAGGAAGGAGGGTTTGCACATGGAAGAAGTCCCAGAGCTCCATGGGTTCCTTAATTTCTGGATGGAACACTCACAGATATTGTCATTCTCTAATACAGAAAATGACTATTGGCTCACAGAGAAGGATGGAGAGCTGAGTCAGGGCTGGGCATGCTGAATCACAGAAGTTGGTGTCCTTCTGGGACCTTTAGGCTAAGCTACAGGTCCCCACATCTGGATGGCTCATTTCATAGAGCTAAGACCATAACTTCTGTCTAGGGATATGGGCCTTAGTGACTCTGTGCTGATTATTGAGGAAGGGGAGGAGACTTCTTTTCAATATACACTAGCTGCAGTTGACAGCCTCAACAGTTAAGACCAGGCTGGACTCAAACTTACAGAGATACACCTACTTCCTGGATGCTGGTATTAAAGGTAGGGCGACACTTGGCTCCAGTGATTTTTGAGACAGGGCCTCATGTAGACTACATTGGCCCCAAACCAGATATTGTAGAGAGAAAGGCCTTGAACTCTTGAGATTTCTGCTTCTATCTACCAAGTGCTGGTAGTACAAGCATGGGCCGTTATACCTGCCTAATTTATTGTTTTAGACAAGATCTCACTGTGTAACACAGGTTAACCTCACGATCCTCCTGCTTTAGCCTCCTAAGTGCTAGGATTAAGGCCACATACCACCATGCCCAGCTCACTCAAAAGAACTGAAAATTGGGGCGCAGGCATATGTTTATACAGGGATGTTCTGAAGATCATTATTCACATGCCCAGGGGTGAAAACAAATCCAAAAGTCCATGAAGGAGGATGAGTGTATAAAGAAGGTGGCGAAGTATTATCCACTGACTGATTACTGTTTGTGAACACATCTCTCAGACAGCCTTCAAAATGAAAGGGATTCTGACACATACTCCAACGTAGATGAACCCTGAAACATGCTAAGTGAACAAAACCAGATACAAAAGACAAATCTTACAAGACTTTATTATGTGAGGTCCCTAGAGTTGGTTAATCCAAAGAGACAGAAAAAGGAGTGGGCAGATGCCAGGGGCTGGGACAGGTAAATGGAGACAGAATCCAGCTCAGAAGAGGAAGACATGCTGGAGAGGAGGAAAATGGTGGCTGACTGACGCTGCAAGTGTGGTGTTCCAATACAGCTTAAATCATAGTTAAAGGTCCCTCCTCGGCGCCGCTTGAGCGCCCGGCCCGACCCCGCCATGGGGTGCTGCTACAGCAACGAAAACGAGGACCAGGATCGGGAGGAGCGGAAGCTGTTGCTGGACCCCAGTAGCACCCCTACAAAAGCCCTCAATGGAGCTGAGCCCAACTACCACAGCCTACCTTCAGCTCGCACAGATGAGCAGGCCCTGCTTTCTTCCATCCTTGCCAAGACAGCTAGCAACATCATTGATGTGTCTGCTGCTGACTCCCAGGGCATGGAGCAGCATGAGTACATGGACCGGGCAAGGCAGTACAGCACCCGCTTGGCTGTGCTTAGCAGCTGTCTGACCCATTGGAAGAAGCTCCCACCGCTGCCGTCTCTCATCAGCCAGCCCCACCAAGTGCTGGCCAGCAAGCCCATCCCCTTCTCTGACTTGCAGCAGGTCTCCAGGATAGCTGCTTATGCCTACAGTGCACTTTCTCAAATCCGTGTGGATGCGAAAGAAGAGCTGGTTGTACAGTTTGGGATCCCATGAAGAGAGGGGTCCTGGGACAGCTCTTCCTCCTCTTCATCCCGTCTCCACCCACACCTCTTCTGGCCCCCAGCCTTACTGTGGCTTTCTACAGTACTTAACCTGCTACTAATCATGGAGAAGAATGTGGAGGAAAAGAAGGCTAGAAGCCTGAGCAAGGCAGGACTGAGCAAGGGAAGGGAAAACCGATCGCCACTGGCCTTCAAGTCCTGACTGGGGTGAGGTTGTGGCCAAGAGGACAGGCCCTGGCAGATCTTCACGGTCATTGGGAAGATGGAGGTACCACTGTAGGGGTGAACACCGGGAGACCTAGGGGATCCCTGCCCACCTTTTCTCTTGGCCTCCAATTCACTCCCGCCCCATTCCCTGATTTGGTGCTCATAGGCACCTCACTAGGGATTATGACCAGGGTCTAGACCTTGAATCTGAATTGAGTTTGTATTTCTAGCACCCTGGGTTTTTACATGTTTGGTCTTTTTGTTTTTGTTTGTCACCTCTCGATAAAGGAAGTATATTCATTTGTGTTGCTGGTTAAAAAAAAAAAATCATAGTTAATGTATGCTTATCAAAATTTTATTAAATAAAAGTAAAGCTAAACAAAAACAACCAGGGTAAAGGAGGAGGAGGAAAAGGCATGAAGGACAGTAGGTATGACATGGCCCACTGGAAACGCCATTAAGTAAAATGGCCTTCGAGATGACTCAGTAGAGACCTCCAGGGGGTCCCACAGAGAGGAGGAAGGGAGCGGACTCCTGAGAATTGTCCTCTGACTTCCACAAATGTGCTCTCCTGCCCTCCAACCACAAAATAATAAATAATTCCAATTTTAAAAAAACCTAGAATATCATACAAACATAGATGAGAGATTGAAAAATATCAAGTATTTTTTTTTTTCTAGCCAGAAAAGTAAATAAAGCAGTCATGGTGGTACAATCCAAGCTTTGGGGAGGAGGCAAAAGAAAGGCAAGTTTGGGGCTAGCCTGAGCTACATAGTGAGACCCAGTATCAAACAAACAAACAAACAAATAAATAAATGAATAAATAGAAATTCTATTCCCAGAGAGAGGAAGGCGGCAGGCAGCAGCAGATGGCACCCTTGGGCCTGCTCATGGTGACAGCATGAAGAGGTTTAAAGGAGCGAGTTTTCCTCACAACCCCTGATAGAACCAGTTCTGAGACTTCCTGATCTTGACTTTCAGCCTTGAAGGCTGAAAGAGGCCCATTTCCCTCTGCAACATCTACTGCTGTTTAGTTTTTTGTTTTCTTAATCATAAAATCTCTAAGACATTTATTCATGGAGGAGTGTTTTATGTTTCAGGAGTGTACCATGACTGAGATGAGCCCAGTATCCAGGCTGTATCAGGCACAGGCTGCCCCCAAACACTGCAGCTCCTAGCAAGACCTCCACAGGTCTGGAGCAAAGAAGCTTTGCATACAAAAATCAGTTCTCTCCTCTATTCAAACCACATCTCCTGTCCCTTCCATCTCTCTCCCTTTGCTCACTCCTCTTAGTCTTGTCCTGTGCTGTCACAGAGAAGCCAGGCATGATGTGCCCATAGGACTTTTCAGTGTCCCCGATCCCACCATGTTCTTTTCCTGCATACCTCTGAAGCTTCATATTCCTTCAGCATCTGTTCCAGTGTCTGTGTTAGTTAGGGTTTTTCTTGCTGTGAAGAGACACCATGATCATGGTAACTCTTATAAAGAAAATATTTAATTGGAGTGGCTCATTTACAATTTCAGAGGTTAAATCTGTTATCATGATGGTGAGCATGGCAGCGTGTAGGCAGATGTGGTGCCGGCTGCATCATTACCAGGAGGCAGCAGGAAGTCAACTGCCCAACACACTGAGGAAATCTTGAGCAAAAGAAACCTTAAATCCTGCCCCCACAGAGACATACTTCCTCCAACAAGGCCACACCTCCTAATAGTGCCACTCCTTTTGGGGGCCAATTTCTTTCAAAGCACTACATTGTCCTATGGGGAAAGCCATCCCTGGCAAGATTACAAATGGACTCCACAACATACATCTCTTCCTGCCTCAACCCTGACTGATTACTGTTTGTGGACTCATCTCTCAGACAGCACATTTAGTGAGCACATAAAACCTTTAACAGTCTTTCTCCTTGCTCTGGACCTACTCCAAAGAGTCCTCAGCACACACACTAGCCTCTATGTCTGTGGAACAGACGAAGGAGTCCTTACACAAGCAGATTCTCCTCTCTGAGAGGACAGTCACTTTGCAGTGACCAGATGCTATATGGATAAAGAAAGCAGAGCGGCCTGTGGAGCTTATAGCCGCCTCCTGTCTCTGGCCAGCCACTCTTCCTGATGTCTTCTCTGACAGCATCATGAAAACAGCCCCCCAATGGGGGCTCCTCTGGGGAGGAGCAGGGCAGTAGAACTGCCAGAAGCCCAAGATGCAGATGCCATAGTGATTGCCATATGTCCCCAAAGTGTGACACACTTGCACCATACCCCAGAAAGGTTGGGCTGTGAGCTTGTTGGGGGAAGGGTGCTTTTTAGATTCTTCATTGGAAGAACCTCAAGATGAGACCAGCCTTGATCAAAAAGTGTCCTTACAGGGACAGAAAGGATTCCCCACAAGCCTTGAAATGCTAGGAGCCCTAGGAACCGGAGGAGGCAGAAAGGCTCAGAATCTCCAGCTGGAATACACTATGACAGACCTCTAGCCTCTAGAACTTGAGAGTAGAAGTCTGCCTTTAGGTGTCCTCATTGCCTGCTGCTTTGTTAAAGTAGCTTACACTAATCTAGATATGAAATTCGTGATTCCCTCCTGAGATCATCTTACCTACTGAATGAACCTGATGAGTTACTTGGTCCAGAGATGAGATCCTTCTACCCACAGAATGGCAGTAAAATATCCTGATGACCAGATAAAGAAGATCTCGTCTATGAGATCCCAGTACAGCCGCCTCAGGAAAATAATACACAGAGTGATTTGCAGGGAGGGGTTATCCACGCAGTGAGCAGAAGCTGTCCACACAAACAGCACATTTGAAGTGTTTGAAGTAGTCAAAGGAAACAGTCAAACCTAACATATAATTATACCTTAAGTCATTTAGGGGAGTTGGAGCTTGTAATCAATGTTTATACATCTAGGAAAGTGCTTTGCAAAGAGTGTTTACTGCTACATTCATCCCACAAATTGAACACGGAACGCAGCAAAGAGGTGGTCTCAACATGCTTCTGTGTGAAGGTTTTGAATGCCACAGCACCTGAAGTCAGAATGCAGGGAACCACGGAAGGCAGAAAGATGAGAATTCTTTTAAAGAGAAACAGCACTCATGGGGTTAGGCTTCTGGTGATATGCAACTTTCATTAAGGATGCTAGTGCCCAGATGCCTCTACCTAGCCTCTTCGGGTGACTACATAGGAAGATGGAGCCTCACTTTCACCCCAGCATCCTAGGCTGGGGGATCTAACCATGTAAGGGTGGCTGAGGCTAAGGGGATACCCTTCCCCACCCTCTAAAATTCTCATGTCACCTGGCTCTCTCCTTGTCACTCAGATTTCTAGTCCACACTCTACAGTAACCAAAGGACCTTCTGAGAGACAGAAGAGTCACTGTGGGACAGAGAATAGTCCTGAATGTGAACAGGCACAGCAGACGATAGATTTGCAAGTGTAAAATGAGCTAGGCTCTATTCCCTCCAGGCAACAGTGAGGCTGCTGCCCTTTGAGATGGGTCATTCCGCTTGATAAGAGCAGTCTTTATATTTTCAGTCTCTTTACCAACTACTGACCAAGACCATACATTCAGGTCCAGCTGAGGCCAAGTACAGGGTGCCCTGCCCTGAGTTAGGCCTATCTGAAGACATAGAAACAATTAGCCTGGCGATTTTGCTCACATCCATGCTGCCAAAGCATTAGTGGGGCCCAAGTGAGATAAAGGACTCTCAGGGAATTAGACAGTAAATGGTGAAGGTTCCCAGGTATCACTACATCTGTCGGGGCGTCAGTTTACTTAATCTATGGAATGGGGAAGTGATGTTGCCTGTCCTTAAGAGGGTTACCTGAGCACAAAGTGTGGAGGGCTGAGCCTGAGCCTGCTGTGGGTCCCTAGACCTGCAACGTGGGGCTGAAACAAAGCTCATCAGGCCAACAGAAGCAGAGAGTTGAGGCCACCAGGACAGCTCTTGTTGTCACAGGCTGCCTCAATCCGCCATTGCCAAAGAGGGCAGCCCTCTGAAGATCTAGATAGGACAATAGAATAAAGCTGCCCCAGCATGTAGTGACCAAGAGTCTGCTCATATTCTGTGGACATGTTCCTGGACCTGTACTAGAAGTATTTCCAGATTTGACTATGAAAATTCAGAAGCCACACAGTGAACAAGACTCTACAACTATACTCAAGGGTAACAGATGGGATATAATAGCTACAGTTGGCCCCTGGCTATCCAAGGGGAGGACAGAAGGAGACATCAGGCAGGCCTAGGAAGACCCATCTTCACAGAGGCCAGCCTTGACGACAATGGTGATGGAAAGGCCTCTGTCAGTGAGTAGAGCCTGCATTCCACCAGTGCCCCCTGTAGGCCAGCAGGCTGTGGCCTGAGGGATACATGTGCAAGATCAGCTGGGGGAGAAAATCCTCCCTCATCCCAGGAGGAAGAGAGGCTTTGCATCTACTAGAGGCACTGTATTAGAGGTATGTGAGCCACAGTCTACAGTCCCTCTTCCCATATGGGATTGAGGAGAATGGTGCCCAATCTAGATTGCCTCTCAATTGCCATAGCCATTCCTCCATAGATGCCACAACTGCTCTTGTGGGCCATGAGCCCATATTCCCCGCCCCAGATTCATCTATGTATCTACCTACAACACTGCTCACACCTTCAGGAGACATCAGGGCTCAGAGACACAAGACCAGGACAACACTTAGCCAGCTCTTAGGAAGGTCTTATTATTATGATATGGGACTCAAACCTCCACATCACTACTTTCTAACTAAATTTGCAGTATGTACGTGCACAAGAAAGTAAGGAAATGCAGGTAAGCAAGAAGTGCATTTACATATGTAATATATGTCTACATATACACAAATGTATGTGTGCATATACAATATACTCAGGCACATACACACTATGCATACATTGGGCAGAATATAACAGGAAAGAATCTGGGGAAAGGATAAAGGATGTGAAAATATCAACAATAGGACTTTTAAGTCCCAACAGTGCTAGACCTGGGGACATCCTGAGGGTCCACTGCCATGGTGCTTCTAACTTTGCCAGGTTTCCCTAAATGAAGATTCTAAGTCCAGGGACACACGAGATGCAGTACCGTGCCACATGGAACTTGCTGGGAGACAGTGTGGATGGCTCTAACGGGTGGTCCAGCAGCTGAAATCATGGGACAGCAGGGGTAACCACAGAAATGCCTGCCCAAAGATAGCCGCCATGTACCCCATGAGACCACATTGGCAAAGCGCCCGCCCCATGGGCTCTACAAAAGTAGTGACTGAAACTGTGCTGATGGCCTGGATAAGGTGTGTCTGATCTGCAGCCCAGAACTGTAAGCTTATTTAAACATTATGAGGCTTTTTGTTGTTGTTTTGATTTTTCAAGACAGTGTTTCTCTGGATAGCTCTGGCTGTCCTGGACTAACTATGTAGACCAGGCTGGCCTTGATCTCAGAGATCTGCCAAGGTCTGGGATCAAAAGCATGCACCACCACTACCTGGCTGATACATATTTTTTTTTAAATACAGAATCTTACTGTGTAGACCTGGCTAGCTTCAAAATGTAGAACAGGCTAATCTCAAACTCAGAAATCTGCCTGCCTCTTCCTTCCAAATGGTGTGACTAAAGGTGTGTACCACGACACTTGGCCCAACTATAGTTCTTGGGTGTGAACTTTATAAATGGCAATGTCAAGAGGATGAACACGGAAAGATCAAGGGAGATGTCATAGCACAGGGGCAAAGGCTGTGCCCCAAGGAAGCAAACAATGACCCGAGGCAGAACACAAAGGGAGGGAGAAGCAGGTTCTAGGGTATGGCCATAGAACACATGCAGAGATCAGGAAAGGATACTGAGGGGTGACCCTGGCCAGCAAGTCTCTACATTAGACCAGGTGATTCCTTGTGGGCACCTGCTGGAGGATGCAGCTACATAAGTAGCAGGGTAAGGTCATGAGATGTGGCAGCTGCCAAGTGACCAGGATAAAGAGAGAAGCTGGAGTCAGGGCTGAGAAGCAGGCTGAAAGACCTGTGGTCATGGCCATTCCTTTGGCCAGGCCTGTTTATACCAGCAGGAGACCCATCACCTAAAAGGATAGGATGCCTCATAGAACCTCCATACATTCAGGGTGCTGCAGGATTAGCACTGTCTTTCCAGGGATTTCATTGACCTAGAAGGTCATGTGGCTAGTGCCAAGATGGGATTCATGGAAGAACCCAGCCC
>PVIH01005911.1:95441-117728 GCA_004025045.1 Sigmodon hispidus
TTTTTTTTTTTTTTTTTTTTTTTTTTTTTTTTTTTTTTTTTTTTTTTTTTTTTTTTTTTTTTTTTTTTTTTTTTTTTTTTTTTTTTTTTTTTTTTTTTTTTTTTTTTTTTTTTTTTTTTTTTTTTTAAATTTCTTTTATTTATTTATTTGCCTTGGTGTTTGCCTGGAACTGGAACTACAGACAGTTGTTAGCTGCCATGTGGGTGCTGGGAATCGAACCCGGATCCTCTGGAAGAGCAGACGGTGCTCTTAACCACTGAGCCATCTCTCCAGCCCCAAAGTTCTCTATTTTTAAACCACTCAGTCATTCCTGTTTTTCTTTCATAGGATGCACTGGATGGGGCCTTTGTGATACTTGTAGATATGGGATCTCACACATACCTGATTAGGAATGCTGACTGAAGTGTCCATAACAACATCCAGTGCCTGGCCCTGGGTGGTTCCTGCAGAAATAGCACTTGGTGTGCACAGCCTGGCAGAGGGGGCAAGAACTCCAAGATCTGTAATCCCAGGCTCCATAGCCACCAGATCAAAGCTGGACTACCAGATCAAGTCTTCCTGTCAGGCCCACCCCAGCACTGATCCTCTGTTGAGCCTTTCCTCCTGTAGGAAGTTCTTGTCTTCAGAAACCTCAGGAGAGCACAACTCTGGGCCAGGTGAGGTTTGCGCCAAGCAGCACTGCCTTTCAGCTCCTGTCCCTTGACATGCCTCCCCATCCCTGTGAAGTACAGTGTAGAACTTTCTGAGACACCCCCGGGCAGCAGATGCTGCAGCTGTTTTCTTCACTAGAAGGGAAAGCATAACTTCTCAAGCCTCTGAGGTCAGAAGACAGCAGGGACACTTGAATGAGACACGAGAGTTGGCTTAAGGCATCAGGAAGCTTGTCCTTGCCATCTGTTAGCTGGATGGGATTCTGTGCATGATCAGAGCCAGCTGGAGACACACTGTTTTACTGATATGCTGGCCCACATGCCCTCCCCAAGCTGGACACCAGAAGTGGGCTGAAGGTCATGGGACTTTGTATGACTTGTATTGGAAGTAACAGGTAGACCTCAATCTGCTAACTCTCTATGGAGAAAAGAGGTGCTGGGGTGCTGGACCTTCTGTCTATACAGCATAGGCTGCAGGCTTCTCCCTGTAGTTGCCAAAGTGTTCAGGGCCCTGGTGTTCCTGAGCCATAGTTCTCCTCCCATCAAGAGCAGAAGGGTTTTAGACCATAGCAAAGAGATACACTGGTACCCATCTGAGGCAAGAGACAGGAACTGAAAACGTTAGCATGAGGCACAAACCTCACCTGCTGCTGACCACTGTCCCTTGAGAGTGGAACACAGCAGAAATGGGTTCTGGAGACAGCAAAATCCAGAGCTGTGACACAGCCCAAAATCAAGATGGAAGGTAGCAAAGATGGCAAGGAATTGTCATGAGGACTAATCCTAAGAAAGGAGGAGTCAGAATAACTATTGTTATTCTGTGATGACCAGTGATGATAGATATAGAAGAAATGGTGAGTGCTGCAGGGGCAGCTGGGAGGGAGAAGGAAAGGCAAGAGGGTGGCAAGTCCTTGTCACATTGCTTCTTCCTTATCAAGAACCTAGTGTGCTGAGAAATGTCATTTGCTCACCCTGTGGATGACAAGTTTAGGTCATAGAGCCCAGGCATGGGCAAACCCGTGTCCATCCTGCTATGCTTGACATTTCCAGGGTCGGGGGTTCAACCATAGATCTCTAGGAGAATCATCCATGTCAACTGCCTGCTATCTCAAGGATATCTGCAGGATAAAGAAGCAGTCAGAACACATGGCCTATGCTCAGGATAGCCCTGGAAGTTCCTATCATTCACCAACAAGAGTACAACCAGAGTAGAAAAACACAGAGCAGGCTGGACTTCTGTAGGAGGGACATAAATGGTAACCACTCCCAAAGCCTGATGTCAGTGAGGGTGGCCGTCAATCTATCAGTTACAGGCTGACACTTTCAAAGCCTGAATGGAGTCCGGTGTGGTAGTAGACGTCTATAGATATAGCACTCTGGAGGCTGAAGCAAGACTGTAAAATCAAGGCCAGCCTGAGCTATATAACAAGACCCAATATAAAAAACACAACCAAACAAGACAAAGGCAAGGTGGTACAAATTCCTGTGTGATTCCAAGTCTCGTCTCACACTAGGTAGCCCTGTTGCAGGGATGATGGAGAGAAAGAAAAAACATGAGGACCAGGAGACAAGGAGCAACACAGCACACAGCATGCACAGCAGGCCAGAGGAAAGGGAAGCAGGAGAGCAAATTCTCCAGAATTTCTGTAAAGTTAGTCACACAAAATAGACCTAAAGACACCTGTGAATCCAGAAGCATCAACACAGAGAATGAATGGTTAGTAAGATTTTTTTTTAAAAAAAGTGTCTACTATGCCACACCCAAAAGAGGGATGTTGTGGGACAGTGGGGAAAATCGGAAAGCCAGCTGGACAATAAGGCAAAGGAAAAAAATCAAGGAAATTCTCAGGTACCAAAGAGGACTCAGACAGCAGGGGGCCAGGCTTTGCCTCCCAGGTTAGCAAGATATGTAGCAGGCATCTGTGATGATGAGGATGGGCATGCCTTGGAAGATGTATGCTGTGTACATTAAGTCAATGCTTCTCTGGAAAGCACCACTGACCTTTGTGGTGCTGATTCTAGACCCTGGGGTAAATTCTAAGGAAAAAAATCCAAAGGAAACTGCACAAGGCTACTTTAACCCAGAAGCTAAAAATGCAGAGCAATTAGGCTATGTCCTGTGACATAATAATATTTCAATTAGAGTTGTGGGATTTTTTAATTTTTAATTTTGTGTGTATAGATGTTTTCCTGCATGTGTGTCTGTGTACTACCTATTTACCTGCTGCCCACAGATGCCAGAAGAGGGCAGTAGAGACCTTGGAACTGGAGTTCCAAACACCTGTGAGCTGCCATATGAACTGCATCCAGGTCCCTTGGAAAATCAGCCAGTGCTCTTAATCACGACGTCATCTATCCAGCCCCTAGAGTTGTGTTTTAAAAGAACTTTGTGGAGAAATGCTCAAAACATCATGTTTTTAGTAGAAAAGTAATCAAAACTATTCATAAGATGTGGGAAATTTTTATTTACTTCTTTCAGTCTTTTTAATGTTTCTAAAGCTTTTACAATGAAGAGGGAGCACACTTACAAACAAAGGGAGAAAAGAGGGGCTTTGTGTCATTTCTACAGCCAACACATCTGCAGTGTCCAGGGTGGGAGATGGGATTGAGTGTTTTTCATCCTCTGAGAAGCAGCCAATGGAGTTCACACTGAAGAATGTTTTGAGTTTGGAAGCTAAGGCTGGGTGGGAGAAAACCAGCTTTTTAAAAATGTCAACTTTCGCTGGATGGTGGTGGCACATGCTTTTAATCCCTTGCCTCGGGAGGCAGAGGCAAGTGGATCTCTGTGAGTTCGAAGCCAGTCTGGTCTACATAGAGAAAAACCAACCATATAAAACCAAATAATATAAATGAATAAATGAATAAATAAAGCCAACCCCCCTCTCAAATAAGGTTCATCTCTGACCACTGAACAGATAGAAAAGAAGCCAGCAGAAAGCAAAGATCTAAAGAACACAGGTTCTAGAACATTCATTCAGCAGGATCAATGCATCTGTGCTGACGAATGACCATGTCCTGTCACCCTTGAATGATGGTGCTGGTGGAATCAGCCTGGACCAGAAGACCACCTAGGGAGGGGCTTCTCCAACAGAGCCCAACTCTCAGCCTTAGGCTCCCCTGCTTCAGCATGTGTTGGTCCCGACAGGAGCCACCTTCCTTCTCCTGGTGGCCATCTTCTAGCTGACTCCAGGAAAATGGGGGACTCTAGCCTTGAAGGCGGGCCGCTTGCCACAACTTCCTGCTTTTCTCCCATTTGTAGCACAGAGAGGTAAGGTTTACACATGGGACAGAATCCATGGTTCATTATATTTTCCATGCCACATACCACAGAAGTACAGAGGCACTTGCCGGATGATAGGTGAATCCCATGATCAGATCGTAACAGCAGTGAAATGGATCCTGCTGCTTGCAGAGAGTGAAGGTACCTGTCCTTTTCAGGGACACCAGGGTAAGGCAGACAGACATTAGCATCTAGGTTTATTTCCCAGATGCATAATTTGGAGGAGCATCATGATCCACTTATGATAGATAATCTAGACTGTCAATTTGACTACATATGGAATGCAACTGAAACCCAAGATGCTGGGCACTCCGTGAAGGACTTTTCTTAGGCTGTCTGAAGCAGGAAGAGCCACACTAAATGTGGGTGACACCTGGTTGCAGCTCATATAGGACAGAGAAGAAGGAAACTCGGCCTTCTGTCTGCTTGTCCTCACCCTCACTGCTCATCTATCTTTATTCCGAGGCATTCCTTCAACCATATTAGAACCAGCTTATTCAGGACTGCAATGTGGACCGAAGATCAGCATCTCTCCAGGAATCCTCCAGACTACAGCCCCAAACTGGGACTGCTGAGACATCCAGACTATGAACTGCACAACTAACAGGTTCTCAGCCTTACCAGCCTGAGATAGCCATTGCTGGAGTAGTCAGACTACATCCTATAAATCAGTCTAATAAACCTCCATATATTTATAGATACCCTTTCAATTTGTTCCTTTAGCGAGCCCTGAGAAAGCTTTGTCACAATGCTGTCCCACTAGCCAGATCTCCTGGTATCTCACTCTGCATTTCAGCAAATGTTTTGCCTGTGTGTGGCTGGCCTCTTGCCTCTGCTTGAAATACACTGCTGTATCATCTCCTTGTAGACCTGAAGGGCCTGTCACATCCATCCTTCTGGTTTCTGGTTGGGTCTGGGCACCTGGCTTACCCCTAAGAAATGTGCTCGTGGCCCAGAACACATAGCTGGTGCTCCCATGCTGGTTCTGCCAGGAGTGACAGACAGGAAGCTGATGGCTGACCTCTTGCAGCTCCCTAAAGCACAGTGCTGGGCCAACATACGGCTGAGGTCCTGGCCTCCTGCCAAATGCTTGTTCTTCAAACCCTCTGTATCTTCTAAACAAGCTTCCTGGAAGGTGGGAGGTCTTCTGAATCACCAGGTGGGTTTCCTCACCTTTTCATAGTTGAGTTTTGAGTGTGTGCTGAGCTGGACTGGACTTAAATGCAGATGCTTGTTGTGAAGAGCCCATCTCAGGGTGGGAGAAGCTTCCAGATGGTAGATGTTTGCTGGCTGTTACCTGGACAAATAGAAAAAAAAAAAAGTTAAAATTTAAAAAAAAACACATCTCTCCTGTCAAGAAATTTTCAGGGGTTTTTGTATTTACTCACCAATAAACTGAACCAGAAGCCTCAGGGTAGCTATTGGCGGCCTTTGGGAAGTTAATGCATTCCACTTTACATGGATATGAAGCTGAGGCTACCTCCAAGAAAAGGCTTTCTGGAACAGGAGAGACATCTGCAGCAGCTGTCCACAGCGGCACCAACTACAACAGCAGGAGTGGGGGTGTAGCCTGTAGACATCAGGGCCTGACTGAGTGCAACCTTGTCTGGGCTCTACTTTTCGGTAAAGGAAAGTGGGGGTGTCTCCAAAGAGAGTTCTGGTAAGGTCTTGGGCTAGAGGTCAGGAAGCAAGGTGGAGAAGGGGGTTTGAAGTTCAGAGCCTAACATCAGGAATGTGCACCCTGAGTGCATCTCTGGGTCACAGAACTTATTATCTATTCCCTTTAGACACAAGAGAAAGTAAAGTCCCTCTATACAGACTCCTTTACATCTGATTTGTTTAGTTTTGTCTAAAAAGCATGCAAATATTTTATGTAATTATAAAACTGAGTTAAGGGGGCTGGGGAGATGTCTCAGAGGTTAAGAGCACTGACTGCTCTTCCAGAGGTCCTGAGTTCAATTCCCAGCAACCACATGGTGGCTCACAACCATCTATGATGACATCTGGTGCCCTCCTCTGCATACTATATACATCATAAATAAATCGTTTCAAAAAATAAATAAAACTGAGTTAAAAGTAAGTGGTAGCTTCTATAAATCTAAGGCAAAGCTAAGCAGCTGCAAAGACAGAAACAGTTTCAAGTAACTTGGGTTCTTGTTTGTTTGGTCTGGTTCTGAGACACGTTCTCTAGCCTCTGTAGCCCAGGCCGGCTTCAACCTGCCCCAGCTTGCCAAGGGCTCAAGTTACAGGTGTGCACCTGACAAGGCAATTAACTGACTGCAAACTACAGATTATGCCCTAGGGACAGAAAATTACTTTAAAAAAATCATAGACAATGTGAAGAAATTGAACCCCTCACATAAACACTTGTAGGATGTATGTAACCTCAGGCATGTAGAAAACAGATAGCTGCCTTATGACCTGCATGTTCAACTCTTAGAGATCCAAAATAATGACGACACATGTCCACACAAAGCTGGAAAAAGAATTTCATAGCAACATTTTTCTTAACAAGCAAGAAACACCCTCCATACCCATTAGCTGTGGAAGGAGAGACACAGCATGGCCACTCCACACAGTGAGGGCGACAGCTGAGGCAAGAAGGGAAGTGCTGCCCTAGCTGCAGTGGAGATGACCCTTCAAAACACCCCCAGGAACAGATGAGGGACACGGAAGGGCCTGCACTGCATAACCTATTCTCAGTGTCCACAGTCAGAAGATCATAGATGCCAGAAGCAGATCGGAGGTTGGCAGGGGCTAGGGAGCTCTTCCACAGTGGCTTCCACTGACCACAGAAGTTACGGTCCATCCCCACAGCCAGCAGCGGAAAGAACTATGTAGTGAGCGGAAAAGCCTTCAGATTTATGACAGACACAAGATTCTGACCAGCTCTTCCTAAAAGCTTCCAGGGAATGCAGTGACCATTTTCTGCACAGGAAGAGACGAGGGTTAGGAAGGAGGCATCTGGCCACGGCAGAGAAGCGTCTTCTGCCCCCTGGGATGAGAGCATCTTCCTTCTACTCCTGCACCCTGCCTGTCCTTTGCCTTGTCCCAACCTGTGCACACTCATCTACCTGTGTTGGATTCCAGGACCTCTAAGTGGAGACCTTCCTCTCCTGCCCTCCCTCCCTTGTCCAGGTAGGTCTCCATAAGGCAGAATTCTGATGACAGCCTAAGAGTGTATGAATTGTCTTCCTACCCCCAACATTAAAGACAAAGTAGACCATACATACAGTCGACATCAACAATGCTTGTCAAAATCTCCTCTGGACAGAACACTCACATGAGAGGCCAAGACAAAAGCCTTAGTTCTAAAGGAACATGTCTACTCTAGAAGCCCAAAGCCCCACCCACCCTGACCTCACCAGACAACAGACAGCAAGGAGAGGGGGAGAGCCACAGGGAGCAGGGAGGGCACAGAGTGGAGGAAGGGCAGGGGTCATGGGAATACCGCCCAAGAATTTGCTCAACGGCAGCCTCAAGCTCACTGTGGCTCTGTACACAATCAGGGTTTCTGGGAATCTCTTTTCAGGTGAGCCCAGCAAATATGGTGGTGAGCAAAGATGCACTTGGTTCCCATTACTACTGTGGTCTACCATGGGCTACGCCAGAGTTAGAAAAAGCTACCAAGATGAAAGGTGAGAGTTCTGTGTCCATGTTACCAGAAAGATGCCCCTGGAGATCATTGGTTGGCAGCTTAACTTAGTGTAGGGTGGGTACCTCCAGGGGTACTCCATACCTCATCCTTTCAGACATCAACCACATACCTGCCTTGGGTCCAGAACCTGTTTGATGGCCAAGAAACTCCAAGAGGAAGCATCTCAGTGCTTTGAGAATCAACCAGGACATGTCCTGAATGCAAGAAAGGCATAAGTCTGGTCCCTAGAACAGAGTCAACCCTTACCTGGAGCCTGACAGGTGTTGGGGTTCTGTCAGGACCATGTCTTCTCGTGGACTGTCCCCCCTGACCACAGAGGACTTCTCAGGGTCCTGATTTCTGGTCTCTGGCTCTAGCTGGCCTTTAACCTCACCCTCTCCTTGCAACCTGCTTGTTGTGTCCACCTGAGGCCCTGAGGTGTGTGCCAGGCACTTGTTGGAAGCAGGGGCTTTGGGCTCCTGCCCATTGGAGGCATCTTCTGCAGGCAGGGTGACATCAGGAGAAGGCCAGGCTTCATCTAGTCTCTCAGGCTCTTTGTCACCAGCCTTGGCTAAGCTTACAGAAGGGTTAGAGGCACTGATGATGCTTCCTGGGCCACACTTCTCCTGTAGATGCTCCACCGCATCCTCCCTGCTGTCCCCACAGCTCCCACAGCACACACAGGAGTGGAGGAGGCAGTTGGTGGCTGCAGCGCCAAGTTTGTGTGAAGTGTCCCCTGTCCCCTCTGCCCTGGGCTCCAATGGGGAAATGCCATGGACGGTGGCTTCTTGGGTTGCCATGGCAGAGTCCAGGGAGGTGGGAGACTTGGGATTGAAGATGACTGTGGCCGAAAGTTTCATGCCCCCGGTCCGGTGTGCAATCATCTCAGCTGTCTCAGCATCATCTGCACTCACCTCCCAGCCATCCTGGTAGAGCTGCGAGTCCAGGCAGCTGCAGGAGGTGGAGCCCACAAGGCTGGCCAGCTTTATCTTGTCATCCTCGATGTTGTTATTGCTCCGGTCTTCGTCTTTGGCCAGGGAAGGTGCACTAAGTCCCACCTCTCCACTCAAGCTATCCTGTCCTCTTTGCAGAACATTGCCCTCCATGCTGCCAGACAACTCAAATGTAGCCCCTGGGGATTCTGACCTGGCAGGAGACTCTGTCACCTCCACATCATCCATGAAGAATACCCTTTCCTCCTCATCACTGCCTGATTTCAGCGGGGCTCTAGCTGGCGAGGCTTCCCCTCGGGGGCTGGCCTCTGTGCCTGGCCTGTGTGCAGGGGACTGGCAGGCACTGGGTGGCGAAAGCAGAGATGACATCTCATCTCCAGCCCTGTGGACCATGCGGTTGAGTTCCTCCAGCTCCTGATCATCATACTGCATCGAGCAGGCCAGCTCCGCCTCTGGGTTGCTGGCACTGGCTGAAAGTGGCTCCTCAGGGGGAAGGGATGCAGAAAAGGTAGGTGCCAGGGCACTGGGCGCCTGGGGGTCTGCCCGGATTGGGAGGTCCACATCCTGAGACACGCAGAGGCTCCGCTCCAGTGTGTGCAGCTCCTCCTCAGTCAGTGCCTGTAGCAGATCCCTACGGGGTCAGGACAGAAACCAGGCTGAGGCCCTCAGGTGTTGCAGCAGGCTCCACCAAAAACAGTGCAACCCTCCAAAGTTGACACCCACACTGAAGTCCAGGCAGCAAGTACCTGTGCGTGGCACTCACCGTGACCTCTACTTCAAAAGAAAGCTCTTTTCTACATCCCAGGGGTGGGAGTGTAGGAACCTATAATTATATTTGTAAGTTATATTTAAAAAATAAGGTTCTGGAACCTCTCACTGGGTATGCTAAAGCCCCAGTTAGTCAGAAATATAGTATAGCTCAGTGGTGAGTATTTGTCTACCATGCACGAGACTTTGATCATAGGGATATTGTGACTGTACTAAGAAAATCCTCTTTAAAAAGATTTATTTTTATGTATATGTGTGTTTCACCTGCATGTATATCTGTGTACCATGTGTACCTGGTTCCTAAGGAAGACAGAGAAGGCATCAAATCCCCTGGAAATGGAGCTACAAATGCTTGTGAGCCACCATGAGAATCAAATCCTGGTCCTGTGGAAGAGCAGCTAATGCTCTTAACTATGAGGAATAATCTCTCCGACACCAATAAAAACTTTAGAGCTGGTGGTCTCAATTTTCTTAATGCTGCAACTCTTTAATACAGTCCCTCCTGTTGTGGTGACTCCCAACCATAAAATTATTTCATTGCTACTTCATAATTATAATTTTGCTACTGTTGTGAATGGTAATATAAATATCTGATATGCAGGATATCTCATATGAGACTCTTAAAGGGTCACAATCCACAGATTGTGAACCTCTGCTTTAAAGAATAAAATCAATACATATTTGTTTATCTAGGAACTTTCACCTTAAAAAAAAACAACTAAATATTACTAAGAACCAGCCATATGCTAGCCAGGCTCTAGTCACCAATGGTTTTGCCAGGAGATAACAAGCATGGCCTAGCCTTTCCAGGTTCTCTTCCAGGTGAGTAAGGCAGGTTTCGGCATTTGTACCAAAAGTGTGTGTTCTACAGTAATGACAACTGCTGAAACGGGAATGTAAGCCAAGAGGCGAGCAGCGGGGTACATGGCTGAGTTTGGGACGCTTTCCTCAAGAAAGGACACTGAAGCTCAGACTTCAACATGTAGCCTGGTTTTGTGACAAATTAAGATGAGCATAAGGCAGGGCCAACAGACATCCAACGGTGTGTCTCCCAGATGACCCTAAATCCTATCAAGTTGGTAATGAAGACCAACAGCACAGTTGATAAGCAGCTTGGACACACTGAGTCTGTGGCCTCAGCTGGCAGCCCTGCCCTAGACCCTCATTAACAAGTCCTCTCTGGTACATGTGTAATGAAACCTTATTTAGCCTGATGGAATGAAGCTGAGCACCAGTTTGCATACGTATCAGTCCTTATGTAACCTATGTGTGATGCCTACTCAAAACGTATATTCATTTTTCTTTTTAATTGACTTTCTTTATGTGTTTTGGACTCAAGTTCTTAATGGACTTATTCTCCAGTTCTGTAGCCCACATTTCAGTCTCTTGCAGATGTCTCTTGGTAAGATATTTTTTAATGTAAAAGTCTAATGAATCATAATTTTAGTGGTGCTGAGAACTGAACCCAGGACCTCACACACAAAGGTGTTCAACCCTGCACTGTATCACCAACCACACATATTTTACCGTTAGCCCTTCTGTGTCCCATTTAGGAAATAGCTGCCTGCTCCACTGCTACAGTGACGATCTTAACTGTTTTCCTCCAAAAGTCCAATAGTTTCTCTTTTCATATTTATACCTCTACTCTATCTGGAATTGATTTTGTATATGATTGCAGTAGCAATATATATGCATGAATGAGACTTTTTTTCTCATACTAATATGTTAACTCAGCCCATTTACTACAGAAAAAAAATGCCCCACTGTTCTGCAACACCTCATGGCCCTAAATTGGGGAACTGTACATTGAGCCATATGATCTATTCCGTTTATATTTTATTTGTGGGAGGCTAATAATACATACTGTGTTTAAGTTTTAGTTCTTCTGTCTGCTTTGATTATTTTGTAACATTTGTTACTTTAATTCCAATTGTCAAATTAAATGACACAGAATTGTTCGTAGTATCTGTAAAGTCTGTAGTGATGTCTCCTGTCCATTTTTTTTTTCTTGCTTTCACTTCCTTTATTTTTGCATTGGCTGGACTTGAACCCAAATACTGGAGTTATAGGCATGTGCCACCATGCACAGTTTTTTGTTTGCTTGTTTGTTTGTTTTGGCATGAGTGAGGGACTCTATATTATGCTACTTTTAAAGTAATGTATTATTTTCCGTCCTCACTGTTTTTAATGTTTTTCTTTACTATAACATGCATGGGAATGCTTTATGATCATCTTGCTTGTGGTTTGAGCCTCCTGAATATATGGGTAAACTTCTCATCAGCTTTGGAAAATTCTGGGCCAATATCTTAGGATATTGCTTCTACTCATTCTCCTCCCTTTCTGGGATTCCAATGACGTGTGTAAGACATGTGAGTGTGTTGCACAGATCTCTCCTGATGATGGCTCTGTCTGCTTGTCTTTGTGTTCCTGTTTGTGCTTCCTCTGTTGACCTGTCCTCAGCTTCATTATTTCTATGTTCTGCGGGGACCAATCTGCTACCAGACCCACCCACCGCTTTTACTTTCAGACAGAGAACATTTTAGGTTTTGAATATCATTTTTAATATATCCTAGATCTGTAAGTTCTCCTTCATCTTCTCCAATCCCCACTTTATTGTATATTCTACAGTACAATAATAATTCATATCTTTGTGTGATAGGTCTAGCTTACAACTCACATGCTCTTCTTTTGACCACTGAGTTCTTGCCTTCATAGTTTTCCATAGGTCTGAATTGAATGAATGGACATCAGACCTAAAACATTCTAACAGTGACAAGTCATACTGCCTTGAGCTCCCCATCTTTGGCTAGATATATAGAATTAGGATCTATTATCACACTGGCTCAGACATCCAACAGGTTTATTGCTAGTCTGGGGCTGGGAGGCCTCCATCTTCCCATATTCCAAAGTCTTCCGAGACTGGGCTCTGCCCTTCTGAGTTCCAACTCAGCCCCCAACCTTCCAACCTTTCATTCTATGAACCTTCAACTTTGGCAAAGGTCTCCAGGGCAGACTGGCAGCAAGCCTGAGACACACATCTGTCTCTCTGCAGGGCAGGACTGCAGGAACCCTCCCCATGTCCCTGAGGGGCTTTGTGTCCAGACTCCTCCTACATCTGAACCTGGCTACCCGGCTGCTCCCAGTGCTGGTGTGTTGCACCACCACACTGCACTTGGGCTCTGGCCTCAAGTTTGAACCTTGGGCAAAGAAACATTTGCCTGGAATTGTTAAATGCTACCTGGGAAGAAGGGCCCGGTATGTCTGGGCCTAGCTTTCTCCTGAGCCCACAGAACTAGCCCTAATTACCCAGCACCTGCCCCATTCTTCCCTCCACCAAGGCCCAGCTGTGCCTGTGCTTCCCTTCCTGGCCTCAGCATCGCCTGTGAGCTCTCCTCAGTTACTGTCATTCCTTGTCTTGGAACCACAAAGGACAAGTCCTCAGCCTCTAAACAGGGCTTACATGTTATTCAGGGTAAGATGAAAACAGCCAAGAGAAATCTACAGGATAAACTGAACTATGAAAAAGACTGAGCACCCTGCTCCCAGTTAGCTGACTCTCCAAGCTCCTAAGACTTCAGGACTGCCCACAGGAGAAGCCCATAGGGGTTTCTTCTTGGGGGCATCTGTTCTGGCATAGTTCTATGTTTTGTGAAATCTCAAACACTGATCTTACTGGCTTTGCCTGGGGCCACCCTGAGCTGAGCAGGTTCTAGAGAAGCTCTGGATACTCTGCCAGACCCATGGATGCACCCTATTACAAAGGCCCACCCAAAGCAATCAGCCTCACTGCCTAGAGCCAAAGGAGGAAATACCAGGAAGGCACTCAGAATCTGGGTGGCCATGGCCTCCATGTTGTTTCTACCTGTCACAAGGCCATCCCTAAGGTATGAACCCATCCCACCAATACACTGGGCAGGATACTCAGTCCAACAAGATAAAGTTATGGTATAATAGAGGGGATCCAACACATCCACATGAGCCCAACAAATGGAGATTGATGATGTGTGAGCTTCCTGAAGGGAACTGGGAGCAAACACTGAGCTCTGTGCCACACCCAAGGCTTTGCAGTGTGAAGTTCTCAATTCCTTGAGGATTGACACACCAAAGCTGCCAACCACTCTGGAGCTCCTGCAGAGCAGGTAAGCTGTCTTGGGCCACTGTGGACACAGGTATCACACAGGAGGATGTGTGTGGCTCAGACGTGGCTGAGCACTTGGCTTCTACAGCCTTTTCCCAGCCCTTACCTTATCTTCCGCAGTAACGTGTGGAAAGGCCGAAACAGCTCAGACATATCCTCCACCTTTCGGTCCAAGTTCAGGGGTCCATCTGCATAGACCACAAGGCCACTGCATTCAAGACACACAAGCCAGTGTGGTTAGGCTCTGTGAGCCTCTGGGTAAGCCCTATAATTTCAGCTTCAACATCTGTAAAAAGACTGACTGCCAGCTGAGACTTGGAGCAACCCCACTTAGCAAAGCTTAGCAATAGCTCCCCTTCACCTCCTATAAATAGATTTTCAAGAAGTCAAGGAAAAAGTAGTGACAATTACTATCCAGACTTTATCATCAAGTTTATTAGCTTGGTTCACAGCAGGGAATCTAGCAACCACGGAGTATGTTTGCTCACCTCAATGTTGCAGAGAAATGAGATCAAGATTTATTACTAACATCTATCTTATTGAAAGTGAAAAACTAGATCTGTACAGGCTCACAGAAATGAGGCCTGAAATTGTCACTTCAAAAGCCAAGCATGAACTAGAGAAATGAGTTCCCATGTGGGTCTCCTGTCATCCTTCAGGGCAAAAATTAGCCTCCTATCTACCCCCAGGCAAGACTGACCCTTCCCCAGATGCCCCAACCTAAGACTGAGGCTTTTTTCACTGTCCCCTTCCAGCACCCAGGTCAACATGACCTGCTGAAGGCCAGCTCCCTCAGGTGCCACCTCTAGGCAGCCCTGATCCTAAATCTCAGCCCCTTGTCAGCCACCTCCACTCACTCCCCCCCCCCCCCCCCCCCCCCCCCCCCCCCCCCCCCCCCCCCGGCAGCCCCCAGGCCTACTGCCCAGCTCTGAGAGCATCTCCACCAGACACCTCGCAACCATCTCCTCCAGAACACTATGCCTGCACCCTTCTCCAGTATCTCCTCCCTCCCGTGTCCTGTTAAAAGGAGAATATGCATGCACACATGCGAGTGAGAATATGTGTGAATGTAGGTGTTAGAGGTGACCACAAAGGATAAGGGGTGTGAGGTGTCTGGGTGATACAAGTATCTGAAATTAGTGACAACCAGTACACAAGTCTAGCTGTGGTGAAACCATGATCTGAATATTCGTGGATGGGTCAGATGGTAGGAAGCTATTCTTATAGAATGTTAAAACCTAACAGAGTAAGTATACCCATTATGTGAACCTGAAGGTGAAGAACATAGAAGACAGAACTGGACAGAAGTCACTGAGGCAGAGGCCAGGCTGGGGCATGACAGGGTACAAACAGGTGCATGGCCTTCTTGACTGAACATGTCCAGGACCACTGGTGCCCCAGGAGAGAAGGAAGTGCCGCTTCTCTGACAAGGGGGAGGGACTAAAGAGTGGGTGGGGCCAACGGCCAGGTTCACACAGGTGGCATTGGGGAAGGAAGTACTGGAACCAGGTGCAGGGGTTGCTATGGTGTGGATAGACCTTGTGGGGGAAAATGGCTGATGCAGACATGACCCAGGTGATATAGGACATGGGCCAGGGGGATCCTGGGCTGCTAGACAATAGTGACCCTGTAACACAGGCCCATGTTGGCCAACACTGATGGGGCAGCTGGAAAGTGAACACTAAATCTATAGGCATGGGTTTCTTTATTCTTTTAAGAAACTGTTTTAAGATAAATACATCTGAATGTAAAGGAAAGTTGCCGTCCAGACCCTGCCTCTCCTGGACAGGCATGCCAGGATGAGTGCAGAGCCTCACCACGTGAGCACAGGGAGGAGCCTGAGAAAGAAGCAAGACAGCTCTGGGCTGGAGGGTGTGTGAAGACCTAATGAGCATCAGAAAGGGAGGTGTGGGGAGAAGTTCACACAGCAGGGCTGGGGGGGGGTGGATTGTATCACAGATGTTACAGCTCGCCATCTCTCAGACCCACACCTGGCTCTGAGGACAGAGGCTTGCTTCAGATGGCCCTGACAGCTGGCTCTGCAGTGCTCCCTGTCATGAGCCAGCCCTCCACACTCTGGGTTCCCTGGCCCTGTGTCCGCTCCCCTTTCCCTATACCCTGTGTCTCCTCCACCTTGTGGAGGTCCCTTCAATCCTCTCAGCTCTTTTCTAGACCTCCTTTCACCCTGAGTAGAAGGAAGTCCACATCTACTCTAGAAGGGGTCACCCAAAACAAAACCCACAGCCACAGTGGCCTCACTCTCCTCCAGGACTAGCAACCTGGGTGGGCTACTGGTGGGCCAGCAGTGTGGACACTGACATCAGCACACAGGACACCAACGACACTCTATCAGAGAGAAGCAGCCACTTTTCATGGCAACTTTCAGATGAGTGCTGAGCCACTGCTATAAAGTGAAACAAACATGGAAGCAAACAGGGAATGGTGGGGTACACCTGTGACCAGGTACTAATGGGGCATCATTCACTACAGAATGAAGTCAAGGGTAGCTGGGGCTATATGAAACTATCTTTTTTTTTTTTTTTTTTTTTTTTATAAGGACTGCAACTTTTTATTATTTATTTATTTATTTATTTGCCTTGGTGTTTGCCTGGAACTGGAACTACAGACAGTTGTTAGCTGCCATGTGGGTGCTGGGAATCGAACCCGGGTCCTCTGGAAGAGCAGACGGTGCTCTTAACCCCTGAGCCATCTCTCCAGCCCATGAAACTATCTTAAACCCCCTCACCCCAATCAACAAAGAAGACAGAAAACAGATTCCAGAGTTAAATCTGGAAACAGTGAGGTCAGGGGCTGTCTGACACCTCTGTTTATTTTAAAACTAGTCTGCTGCCTAAGATAAACTTCAGGGTGCTTCCAGGGAGGGACTTCAGAATAAGTTTTTCCCCAACCTCACCTGCACTCAGCCAGGAGAGCAGTGGGCAGAGCAGGGAAGAAACGCATGGCCTCAAATGGCAGCTGGTTCTGCAGGGCTTCCCTGGGAAGCCATCAGTGTATTCTCCTGGGTTGTGGGTAAGTGCTGGGTACTATACTTCAAAGCACTCACAAGGGTCTGTTAAAGGAGGTACAGGGTTTTCTGTGTTATGGCATCCATTTGAGATGTATGCCCATTGAGATAAGGGTTAGGGTCTGTTCTTAAAGACTCTCAGACCCATGCTGGTCAGATAATCTAAAGTCCAAAATCTTTTGGTTTTCTTTTTCAGACAAAGACAAGTGGTAAAGGACCAAAGAAGTACTCATCTCCTCTTAATGAACCACAGAGACACCTGTGAGCCAGCTCCAGTCCTCCTGGGAACAGCCACTCCAGCCCACTTTATGTGAGTCCCCCGGCTCAATATCCTCAGAAGGTGTGACAGCCCAGACTCTGCAGGTGAAAGGCATTTTAAAAGGGGCATCCCTGCAGTGTGATGTGACCCTTTGGCTATGCTGAAGAGAAGGAAGAGAACTCTATAAGGAAACGGGGAAGAAACATATGAGAAAGGGGCCCAGAGACGCTGGGCCAGTAGAGGGTTCTGGAAACACCACAGACATTACCCTGAAGACATCTAAGTCACACAAGCCAGAAGCCTGGCAAAGAGTGTCTGGTTTGGCACCAGTATCTTGCTCTGCTGCTCCCAACAGCTGCCACAGCACTTGCCTGTGCAATGGAGGACAGTGTCCCCGTTTCTGAAGGCCCAGAACACTGGCTGTCCCGAAGCGCCACTCCACCCGCATGCCCCCACTTCCCATGGGAAGGCTGCTGTGTGTCTGCCATCTTGGCTCCAGGAGGTCTTGATGTGAAACCAGCCTCTCCATGGCCTAAACCTGGACCCATCCTGACCTCTGTGACCTCTTCTCCCTACAGGACTCCCCATCCCCACTCAGTCCAGTTATTCATAGCCTGCAGGCCATCTCCCAGACTGCAAACCCAGCCAGCCTTCACCAAGCTCCCCAACCCCATGAACACCCACCCACCCACCCCACAAAAAGATGGAGCACAGACGTGTAACCAGCTCCAACAGGTGTGGCCCCAGACACTCAGAATGTCTAGCAAGTCACAGAGCACACTGTCTTTGAAGTATGTAAGGCCCCAGATCCTGCAGGCTATCTTGACATCTTGAACCCCACAAGACTCCAAAGACTGACCTGTAAGTTTCTAGTCCTCCCAGCTCTGTTCTACCCTTATAGTGGAAAAGGGTCTCCACTAGGGTTCCTAGTCAGCCGGCTAGGCCACAGCTCACCTGAACCTAATGGGTTCCATCTCCCTGCAGGGCAGAAACTACTCACTTAAACCAACCTTATTTTCCTTTGGGAACTGGGGCCCCTCAGCTTCCTGTCGCCACAGAGCCTGCCTCTCTCAGCCTTGCATGGTTACTCATTACCAAGAGACCCAGCATGGTGTGTGGGCCCACCTCACCTCTCCCACACCAGGTGGCCGGGCTCACTGTCTCACAGTCTGTAACAGGAACTCCCACCCCAACCCCCCAATAGGGGAAGCAGGATTCTCTGGACACTTGGCTCCTCATCTGCCAAGGGAGAACAGCAGTTCAGACTAGGGGCTGCTAGGGTTGACCAGAGCAGAGTCTTCAGGGTGTAAGGCAGTAGCAGAGGGCACTCACCACACAATGGCCAGCCGAGGAATGGTGAACATGAGGGCGGGTTCATAGTCATCGATCATGTCCTGGGTCAGATACCCGAAATCCAAGGCTCTAGCAGAGGGGGAGGGGAGTGAGAAGACATCTGTAGGGAGACTCTGAGTGCTGGGAGCAGAGCACCCAACCTTCCTTCACTAGAACCCACAGGGGATGGGCAGGTGACAAGGGTGATGCTCAGCACAGCAGTCACACCTGCTTTGCTTGGAAAGCCCCCAACAGTGGCCAAAGCTCAGTCTTTTTCCTGCCTGCACCACTCTGCCCCAGAAAAGACTGGAAGGGCAGGAGCGGGTGATATGTGTGGAGACACCATCACTCTGTCAGTATCTGTTGGTACCAGTGCTTTGCCTACCCTTGGAGCCAAGCCCAAACATGAGGAATCTAGGTTAGCTCCCTTCCCCCACCAAAAGCAGGTGGCTTTCCCAACATAACACCCCACAAGCAGGTGCTGCACCATCAGGACTTCAAAGTAAAATGTATTTTCTGTCGCCCTGTTTTCTGGCAATTGGAAACACTTGTGAAAGCATCAACGGCGAATGATCTGCCTTTTAAAAATAACAACTTATGGTGTGATTTAGTCAGTTTCAAACCGAGCAACTACTGTCAACACGCCGAGGTGAATCTTGGCCCCAGACTCTATCTGGAGAATCTGACTTTGCATTGCCAAACAAGGCCTGACAGAAGCAGCAATGATCCACCCATGGTGATCAGGCCTGAGCCCTCAGAGGCCCACAGAGGCTCTGAGGCCAGCAGTAACAACAGCAGAGGGCAAAGGGGTGAGGGAGGCAGGGGGCAAGGGAACCAGGGGACGTGTGTGTGTGTGTGTGTGTGTGTGTGTGTGTGTGTGTGTGTGTGGTGGGGGTCTAGACAGCAGCTGCCTATTGAGAGAGAAGCTTCTGTTATCTGTCTGCCACATGATTCTACTAATGGCACCTGCCTGCCTTTTGGCCCAGAGCAGAGGGAACCTGGCGAGCAAGTGAATGTGGGCTCTGCCTTCTGTGTGCCAGTAAGCAGGATGGGTAAGGAAAGCAGCAGGCTGGCTGCGGTCTTCCCACCTGGGTGTCCCTCACAGATGCCACCCTGAACAGCCTGCCCTCACCTCTCCACTGTCTCACAGAACAGCACGATGACCTCCTGCTGCACATAGTACTCTCTGGGGGATTTCACAGGCACCATGGCGGAGACATAGCTGCAACACAGAGGCTGTCAGACCTTTGTTCCCCCACACAAGAGCATGAAACCATAGCCTTCCATACTACCACTACCCCATGCCACTGGCTTCATAGGAACACAGCTCCCAGCTTTCCCGGGATAATTTAAGTCAGCACTCCCGCTAGCCCAGGCTTTATGTGTTACTTCTTCAGGCCCTCAGTCCTGCTCCAGCTCCACCCCCTCCACTGCATGTCTGTTCCCACCTTAGCACCAGCTATGAGGGAGCAATGCATTAGTATATATGAATCCATGAATGTGGATCTGGCACCTGGGAGCTTTCCTCTACCCCACAGAATGCAAAGTCAAGCCCTGTGTATCTCAGCTGCCCAGAAATGGTCCTAGATGTACACAAGACTCAAAGGATATTTGTTGAGCAGCTGGGGGGTGTTTATCTACCTGACCCCAGGTAAGAACACTTTCAGGCTTTCTAAACTACCAACTCTTTTTTTTTTTTTTCTTGCTACAAGACACAAGAAAATAATACTGAATTGCCTGCACTCTGAATTCTGAGAGAATATTTCCTTCTAGAGGCCAATCATGGTATCCTACAATTATTAAGAGACCCCTGAAGGCATGAATTTCCTGCCTGCAAACATCACAGAGTTGGCGCTCAGTGGGCCTCTCCCTTAGACCTCTCGTGAGCCCTGTCCCCCAGGGGCTGTGATTGCCAGAGCCCTACAGGACTCCACACCCTCTGCTCTCCCTCTTCCCTCAAAGGCTCTCTTACCCCCACCCACAAAGTTCCCCAGGGGTTGTTGGCCACTCAGCTCTTCCCTCATCATTTTCTACATAGAGACATCAAGATGTGCCCCCAAGGAGCTGGGTGCCCCAAACATGAGCTAAAGCCATGATTCCCAATATCTAAAGCACAGTGTAGGGACCTCAAGATCACCTCAGCTCAAACTCAGCAAACAGAACATCAAAATGCCTCAGCGCCTCCCGCATCTTCTCCGTGTAAGTGTTGAGGTCTCGAAGGGCCTGGTCACGGAGAGTGCCCCGCACATCCTCCAGGCTGCGTGTCAGCTCCTTGGCCAGTGGCCGCATAGCCATACTCTCGAGCTCACGATTCATGATGATGGAACCAGCCGCCAGGCACTGTGGGCAAGAAAGAGAGTATGCTTAAGAGTGGTCTGTGGCTCTTAGGCATTCATGGCCTCAGGGAACCTGACCCTGTGTACCTCAAGACCCCTGTGCCCAGTGTAAGACTCAGTGCAGGGAAAACCCAGTAATGTGACTCTTACTACTTCCTGGTCCAGGGTGACTGTTGGGAGTCAAGCCCATATAGAGGTCACACTCAGGGTCATGTCCTGGAACAAAACAGCAGCAAAGGTCCAGCCACCCTGCAGACCATGACCTTAACAGGAAATTGCAGATGCCTCCTGTACTCATACATCTAATGCTAGTAGAAACATGATCTCCTCTGATACCCATAATCATCCACCAAAAAGCATCCCATTCCTGGTTGGTGAAGGGGCCTCCATGAATCCTCAAACCCCTCATCTCTGTGAGAGACCTCAGGCTGTGCTCAGAAACACAGGAAGTCTGCCTACTACTCTCAAGGTAGGGATCAAGAGGTCCAAACAGCTCTCAGTTGGCTTCTTCTGCCATAGATGCTCAGTCAACTAGCTGCCTTTAACCACTTTAGGGCAGAACCAAGCCACCAGCCAAACCCATCAGCATCAATCAGAACAAGAAGCAATTTCCTGTCAGCTAAGGGAAGGGGTCACCGATTCCCCAGGTCTAGGAATACACCAATTCCCTGAGGTGCCAAGCAACAAGAACCCTCCAAGGACATAGGTAGCAGGCAAACTAGTGGAGATGGACCTGTTCCCGTTCACATCTCCTCACAGGAGCCTCTGCCCTGGGCCACACTAAAGCCAGGAGGGGACAACCTGCCATGGCCACCAGACCAATCAGAACCTTGGGGGAGACCCAGCCAGACAGTTCAGAAGAGAGGCATGGAGAGGTATGGGTGGCTGGGAAGATAAGGTAGGATGGAGCATGGGGCAGGTAAGATCCAGGGCTGCAGAGAGAGGGCTGTCAGGAATGTTGCAGACAGCACAGAGAGGTGACAGATGACAGGCTGCCATCATAGCCCTGGATCCCCAGTGTTTTGAGAACACAGACAAGGGAGATAAACTGGGGCTTAACTTTTTTATAGGGTGCAGGAAGTTTCCAGACAGGGAAAACAGTGGTCCTCCTACTCCACTGGGGAAGGCATCCTCCTCATGCTTCAGTTGCCTCACTGGAAGAAGCTACAGGGGGATGTGAAGTGGACCCTTCGAAGAGTTATGTCGTCACTGCAGTAGGTGGGTGAGAACTATGTTCACACTGGTATCTGAGGAGCAGTGACAGGACCTAAGAAGCTCCTAACACTCGATCACATGAGAAATTTCATTTACACCAGCAGTGCTGGGGAGTACAGGGTCATGGCTCTCTCTGATGTTCCAAGGTGCTGGTGCCCAAGGAAGCTGAGACCACACCTTCTGTAAACCTATAAACAGAACCCCTGGAGGACAGCGGGCATCTGTGTGGGTACCTGTGGGAAGGGTTACAGGGACGTGGCTAGAAGAGGGTGTTCAATGTTAGCACTGGAAATACCAGCAGCTGCCTACTACCTCAGCCCCGAACCACAGCTGGCCAGCCAAGTTGTCATGCCGGATCTCCTCAGGGAACTTGACGCAGAAGTCCCGAGGGGCACGGTCCTGTGGGATGCACTCTTCCATGATCTGATTGATGATGTTTAACACATTGTCCTGAAACAGAAAGAAAGACCAGAACTACAGACATGACTGGCAGCACATCCTGCCTCACACACAGGAGGCTGAAACAGAGAAAAATGCCTACAATTCCCTCCTAGGACAATACCAAGTGTCCCCTAGTGGCCTGTTGCTGGAACACAGTCCTGGGACTTGGCTGAGAAGTAGATTTCACATGTAACAACTGAACCATCTTCCTATGCAGATGACAACTCCCCTCCTGCCTACCCCTGCCCGCCCC